>JARVZY010003460.1:0-24739 GCA_030686995.1 Artemisia argyi | reverse complement strand
TATCCATTTACCTAGTCCACTAATACAACCCGGTCAAACCCCACATCCCAGGGTCAATGGTCAACCAAGGTCAAAATAATATTAATAAACATTTACCCGCCCCCCTTTTCACCCCACTTAACCCATAATCACTATTCACCTTAAGAACCCTAATTACCCCGCCCCTTAATTACAGCAATTAAGGGCAATTGGGTCAAATCAAACGTTTCTAGAAGGGTGTCAGATGTTGTCAGGGGTATGTCAGCAGTAAAGTAACACAAATGGGACACATGACATCTCTCAATTGGTGTGAACGCGTCACAAGGGATGATCAAAGGGCTTATAATGATTGATCAATCATTAGGTGAGACCACACGGCTCAGATTGACACTCAGAAAGCACACCACACGGATTGCCAAGCTGGCAATCCGTGGATATTCTTCTCTAGAATCATCCATTAGTTAGTATAAATAGAGGTGTAGAGCTCTTGTATTAGTGTGGAGTTTTAGGATAGCTAAACTCTGCCAAAATTTCCTTTGAATGTATTTAGTTAGTTTTATTGTAATTCAATTTAATTTTCAATGAAATCAGTTTCTCTTTAATCTTTACATCTTGTTGTTGTTACTGTTTTTTAATCAGCTTTTATTTGTTTGTGTGGAAAACTAGAAGAGGGTTGAATAGTTTACCGTTTAAAATCTTTAAACTTGTTTAATTATCTTTTGAAACTTTCCGTTTAATCAAAGATATGAACACAAACACAATATATAACATGCAAGTATAAAGAAAGAAACGATCAAACCACAACACGAGTATTTATCGTGGTGACTTTTGAAGTTTCATAATTTCATCCACACAAGAAATGCTCTTATCGAACTTCTTAAACTTTGTGGTTTGTTTTATTAGATCATCTTGAGTAATTTTAAGTCTCTCAACTTCGAGTTTAAGCTCTTCACATGATTTGCACGATGTGTTAATACCTTTACTATTTTCTAATCTCTTAGCTTTTTCTTTTAACTCATAAACTTCATTTCCTAAAAACTCCTTTTTAGTTTTCAAAAACTTATTTTTGTTTATGATTTTTAAGCTTAATTCACAAAGTTTGTTATATTATTTTTGTAAGGTGTCATCATCAATAGAAGAATAAGATGAGTCGGAGAGTACCTCATTTGAGTCGTGAGCCATTAGAGCAATATCATCATTCTTTGGCTCATCTTTATCTCCTTCATAGTCACTCCAAGCACCACCCACAAAGGCTTGTTGAGACTTGCGTTTGGGTGATTTTGGACATTCTCCTACGAGATGACTTGTGTCTCCACACCTATAGCATTTTCTTTCAACCTTTCCTTTCCTATCATCACGATCTTTTCGGAAGGTTTTCTTGTCATCTTTAGGTTGCCTTACAAACTTCCCTCGTCTACGAAAGGAATTCTTGAAGTCTCTAATGGCCATAACATATTCTTCATCATCACTATCCAAAGTAGATTCTTCATCATCACTTGATTGGACTCTAGCTTTCAAGGCAATGGACTTAACATTTTCTTTCTTGCCTTTAACTATTTCCGAATCTTTTTCCAATACCATTTCATGAACTTTGAGGTTTCCAATTAGCTCGTCAAGTGACATGCTTGAAAGATCCTTGGATTCTTCAATTTCCGTCACTTTTGCTCTCCACTTCGGATGGAATGCTCTAAGGAATTTCCTGACAAAATTCTTGCTACAAAAAAATTCATCAAGTGCTTTAAGTGAAGTAATAATAGTGTTAAATCTAGCAAATGCACTATCAATTATCTCATCTTCGGGAATAACAAATTGTTCATATTGTTGAACAAGAAGATCAATTTTGTTATCCTTAATTTGTGAGTTTCCTTGATGAGTGACTATTAAAGATTTCCAAATATCTTTGGCGGTTTTACACATAAAGACTCTTTCATATTCTTTCTTAGGCAAAGCATTGTAAAGCATCATTTTAGCTTCATTATTTTTAGCAATCAATTTCTTTTGATCATCATCTTTACTATTAGTAGCTATATTATCACCATCAATGATTATATACCATAAATCTATATCTTTAGATTTCACGTAAGTTTCAAAACAGTTTTTCCAATATATAAAACCAATTGCTTCAAAAAGTGGTGGTCTTTGCATAGATTGCCCTTCTTTATAATTTTCAAAATCCATGGATCGTTTCAAGTTTTAAAACACAATATATTTTAAAAGCTTGAGTAACGTAGCTCTTGATGCCAATTGTGGAAAACTAGAAGGGGGTTGAATAGTTTACCGTTTAAAATCTTTAAACTTGTTTAATTATCTTTTGAAACTTTCCGTTTAATCAAATATATGAACACAAACACAATATATAACATGCAAGTATAAAGAAAGAAATGATCAAACCACAACACGAGTATTTATCGTGGTTCGGCTACAAGGACTCTTTTTCCTTGCCCTACGTCCACGCCCCGAGTATCCAACTCGAGAGTTTCTTTCACTAGTCAACAAGCTCCTTTCACCGGCGGAGAAAACCTTACACGTCGCTTATACACGTTTATTGACACTAAGCTAGATGTCGAGTTCTTTTACAAGGGTACGACCACTCCCGTCACACTTTGTATTTTGAGGACTAAAATACTAACCGATCACTACTGAAAATACACAATCAAATGAAGTGTAAACTACACAAAGTCTACACGATGCTAAGCTAACAAGTCTTGCAACGTTGTGTTGAATACTTGTAACTTTATATGAACTTGTGAACTTCTTTACTACAAAAGAAACTTCACATAGAAATGAGATGTTAAAGGGTTAGATGAGAGAATGAATGTATGTGTGTGAAAATCTAATGTAGAGTGATAAAGCCAAAATTCAAACATATGGCTTGGTATTTATAGCAAGACCTTCTGCATGTCTGGCGGATACGGCGGAACCCTCAGATGGGTTCCGCCCGTGTACCCCCAGGGTTCCGCCAGGCTTGCAGTTGATTTTGCAATAAATCATTCAAACCAACCAAGGTCACATAAAATAAAAACTAGTCAAACACAAACTTGTGTAAGAAGACTTATGGTTAGTCAAACACACAATCTTTCCTTAAATGTATATTGACAAACTTACCATAAATGTGACGTGACATTTGTATTTTAAGAAATAAAAAGTGTTGTGTTTTATGTGAAATGTAAAATGTAGCAAATGTCTAATTATGCAAGTCTTTAAACTAAAATTAAGTTTTACTTAGAAACTAAAGTTTACATTTTGTCGTTAACAAAACTTAGAAAAGATCGTAAAATATAAATAACGTTTTTAGGCGATATTTGTATTAACAGTTTATTATCAGCTTAATTCATTTCAGTTTATCTTACATATTGATTTCAAGTTTTATTTCATTCCAAAGTTCTTTATAAAAACAGAAAATAAAAAAATAGTATCAAATTAGTTTAAGATTTAAAATTAGCTTTCAATTAAGCTTGTTTTTAGTTTCATTCATTTCATATCAACTTTATAATTTATGTGAGAGTTATTTTAGCTTCTTTTGTTCATAAGCTTTGAGGTCAACTAAAGTCAACTGAATTGGTATATTGACTATCTGAGGTGGAATTGATAGGCCTAATCAGAAAGGGAAGGATTGAACCTGTCTAGAGACAGGCTAGCTAAGTGAAACTCCTCTATTTTGAGCTGAGGAGAGAGCATTTGTAAGATCTGTTTTCATTTTTGGTTATTAAGTAGTATAAATTTGTGATTCTGTATTCTGCTTGTTATTTGTTGGAATTTATTGTTGATTTTGCTTCTATTTCTATTATTACATTAGTTTTGATCAATATTTTACTGGATTTTAGCTTAGAAATTGATCTGATAGTGTTATCTGTTAGTTAAAGGGGTGTTTGGATTTAATAGTTACTGTGTGAAGTCATTGTTTTCTCACTGAATTTCTGGTTCATTTAGGTTCATTTAGGTTGGATATTGAGATTTAAGTCATAAAAACAGTAAGTGTAGTTCATTAATAGTCAAAGTAAATTTCAATTTTATCTAACTGTTAGTAATAGTTAGTTTCAGTTAGAATAATTGTAGTAGTGGATGTATAATTGTTCAAATTAGTATAAGCTAGTGTAAAATCAGCTTAATATAACAAGTATAAGTAATTGTGATTGATATAAATTAGAATTAGTCAACAAGTGCTAGTTTCATATAGTCAACTGTTTCTTGAGTTTTGTTTTTGTAAGCTACTGAACTAGGGTCCTTTTAGAGTAGTGTATGATAGATTCTGAGTAGATAATTTGTTGCTTTTGATTTTCAGTAGTATAAAGCTTATTTTGCCCCAATAATAGAGTAGTTTAGAGCTTATTAGATTGCTTATCTTAGGGCTGCTTATTAATAGATTGGAATTGTTTCTGTTTTGGTTGAGAGGGCTGCTAGAGTTTTATTGAGCTTGTGCATTTGCTTATTTGTTTGTTCTGAGTTCATTAGAGTATCTTGAAGTAGTTTACATTGAACTTGTTCTTTTGGCTTATCCTAGAGTGCTTATTGCTTTTCATTAGCTTGCATTGACTGCTTATTGCTTGATTGCTATTATTTCTATGTGATCTATCATCATTTCTGAGCATTACTGAGCTTATTGTAGCATATTACATCTGTGGTTTCAGTTTGGTTAAGTTTTGTGGCAAGTGCTTATAAATAAGCACTTGCCATAAGCTGTTTTCTAGCAAATAAGCACTTCTGCTACTTATTTTATTTTCAAAATTTTTACACAAGCTTTTCATATTCTTTTAGATTTACTGTAAGTTTTTCATATTTTTCTGAGTTGTTTTCCTATTTTTCTTAATTTTTCTTCACTAATAATCATTTTTTTAATACTTTTTAATCAACAAAAATCAATAAAAATTCAGAAAAAGCTTTTAAAAATACAAAAATATTTTAGATAATTCTTTTATAATATTTTAGATTTTTCAGAATAGATTTTATATTTTTCTCATTAATTTTTACAATTTCCTTTATTTTTAATTACTTTTTAATTCCAAAAATAGATAATAATTCATAGAAAATAAATAAAAAGTCAAAAAAAAATATTTTTCTTTTTTTCAAAATTCTTTTTATTAGTTTAATATTTTTAGAAAATTGTTTCACATTTGTAGGATCATTTTTATTGAGTTTCTGTTGCTTCTTTTCTTTCTGAAATCTTTCTTCCGATAGGGTGTTCTGGATTCAGACACCCGTGACTCTTCTTCAAATGCGAGGTTAGCTTTGATTTCATTGAGTTTCTGTTGCTTCTTTTCTTGATGGAACTTCTCAGCAATGATGGGCAGTATCTTGTCGCAATTCCTTTCACAGTAATCACGGAGATCTGTGTTAGGTGTAGGCCCACCGTCATCTTCCAATACTGCTTCTGTGCCTCTTACCCCCGTATTCCGCAAGGCGGACGTGGGTGCGAGAGTAACAGGGTTTGCGTTACGGCTCATGGTGAGTATTTTTGAGAAAGCAGTTATGCACTGGGTCCCACAGATGGTGCCAACTTGTTAGTGCAAAAAGTGTAAATGGGTTAGGATTGGGCTTGGTGTATGTTGGCTTGCCCTAAGTGGACCCGTCCGTTCCGTAGATCTTGCACTGAACCAAATGATAGATTGGATACCTACACAAATGAAAAGTAAACCGTTTGCCTTATCGTGGGGACGGACCCCACAATTAAGCTCCGGCGTGAGAGTAAGTACCCATGTTGTCAGAATAAGTATTGGAATGTGTGAGAAGATTGTACCTCGCACGTGTGTACTGAGGTTACCTTTTATAGGTGGTCAGAATACTAGGGTTTCCTAGTATTTCGCATATTGCTGTAGTGGCCGAAGTGGGACCCTTGTCGGGCGAGGATCCGTAGCTTAATCAATGATTGTAGATGTGGATCACTTTTCGGACCGTGGGTCGGTCCGTAAGCGTACTTTAGGAGTGCCGCTCAAGTGGTTCGTACACGTCCTTGTATGTCCGGACTATGCCATGCTCGTGGCTTGAGCTATAGTCATATACGGTTTGTTGGGCCGAGGCCCGGTTTGTTTGTTTATTGGGTCGGAGCCCGGTTGTATAGTGTAGCCCAGGTTCAGTAAACCTGCTATCTCGTGGCTTGAGCTATAGTCATATACGGTTTGTTGGGCCGAGGCCTGGTTTGTTTGTTTATTGGGTCGGAGCCCGGTTGTATAGTGTAGCCCAGGTTCAGTAAACCTGCTATCTGTACTATACGTCATCAAGATTGATGTGGTTTATAGTGTTCATGATGCATATATGTGAATTGATGTATTATTCATGTTATAATCTAGTTACTTACTAAGCGAAAGCTTATATTATAGTGTTTCAATGTTTTGTAGGTTTTGTGTGATGACGCCATGGGTTGGATTAAGCTTAAGGATTGTATGTGTTGATGCTAGAAGTGTTAGTTAATGTATTAGGAGCTTAGGTAGACACCGAGCTCAAAGCGAAGTTGAACCCCTGAGGGTCTTTAAATGGTTTATAAACGAGTTGTCAAGTGTCAAGTTTATGTTATGTATGTTATAGTGCTTTATGTGTCAAATGGTTTGTTATAGTTAAGGTTAAAGTGTTTATGTTTCGGTTTAAAAAGGGTTTTGGATTATTGTATAAATCTACCCATTTTGGGTTTTAACGGGTCGAATGGTCATGAAAATGATTAATCATGATATATTAATGAGTTCTGGAAGCTTTGGTGTTATTTTGAGTTATAGAAGTTGTTTTCCGGAAATTATACAAATATATAAAGTTAGCTAAAGTGCAGGTGAGATACCATACGGGCGTATGGTCTAAAACACAGAAAGGGTGTAATATGTGGTTTGACCATACAACCATATGGTATTTTTCCATACAGTCGTTTGGTGCTTTCCCAGATTTTTGTCCGTTTTGTAGAAATTGAACCGTAAGTCGTTAGAAGTCGTGCCACCCGCCATTTCAAAGGTCATTGAGTCTAGCTTCATTTAAAAATACTAGGGCTGTAAATAAACTGAACGTTCAGTGAACATTTCATGAACCGTTCGGTAAAAAGTTTGTTTATGTTCGTTTGTTTATTAAATGAACGAACATGAATAATATCTTACGTTCGTTTAATTAAATGAACGAACATGAACAAAAGTCTCGTTAGTTCATATATGTTCGTGAACGTCCGATTAGGCGTTCGTTAAAGTTCATTTATGTTTATTTATCTATTTATGTTCATATATCATATCTTTTAATTTTATAATTTTAAAAATTGGTTTGTTTAAATAAATCAACACTTGTAAAACAATATATTGTGAAGAATTGAATAAAGTTTATGTTTGTTTGTGTATTTTTTATTTATGTTTGATCATTTATGTTCGTTTAGTGTCTTAATGAACGAACATAAACGAACATGAACAATTCATTTTCTTAATAAACGAACATGAAAAAGAAAATTCGTCCGTTTAAGCGTCCGTATCCGTTTATTTGTCCGGTTAAAATTAAATGAATGAACATGAACAGGGCTCCGTACGTGTTCGTTCGGTTCGTTTACAGCCTTAAAAAATACTTTGAAGGGTTGGTTTGTTAGAGATTTTTATGAGTTGGTTAAAGAGTAACAAAATGTTCGTTATAGTTAAGTCGTTTCCACGTAAAGTTTTAAATTTTGGGAAAATCGAGCACCGGGCATAACAAGCATAATGCATAATGATGAACAGTATATATAGAGTATATTTAGCTTTTACTTTTTTTTTTAAATAATTTTTTTAAGGTTTAGGTCTTAAAATAGTCATGTATTACTGTCATGTCCTACTTTACTATTTGAACTAAAAAGTGTTTCATTGTTTGTTACAAACTTTCAAACTCTGTCCCAATATTTGCACCGTAAAAAATTTACTATATACATTTTCGGTTTCTTACATTATATCGTGATGTCGTCAATTTATCTTATGTGGCATCCAATTCATCTTTGTAACTATTAATTGAGTCATTATATAAAAAAAATCATATAAAAACTAATTATTTATAATAAATCTTTAAAATTTTAAGATATGAAACTCGAATCACGTATTATAATTAAAATCAACAAATGAAAGTCTAAAAAGTGGTAACACTAAGATATCTTGCTACAATCGATTATCAATAACATTTTTGTGGTTGACGTCGATGTCATATAAGATAAAAAGACGACATGGATGGTAAATACATACAAAAGAAAAGAATTTAAGAGTATATTGGAACAAAATTTGAAAGTTTTTAACAAAAGACCACTAAGAATTATTGGAACAAAATTTGAAATTTAAGAGTATATTAGAAAGGTTTATGAATAGGTTTATATATAGTGGAAATATGTTTATGATTTGAAAAGGTTTATAAATTAATAGAGTTTTAAATGTATAAACTTTTTTATAAGTTCATCATAGTAGATGACTTAAGTACATTATTATTATTTTACTTTGTTCTGATTTGGTTAGAGGTATTGAAATACAATATTTTAGGACATACAAGAGTGGAAATTTCTTCGAAAAAGTTTATCTTACTTACTCCTCGGCCTTTTATTTTTCTTTCTTTCTTTTCATACTTTGAATGTTGCTTTTCACAAGGGGATTGTGCATCACGTTGTTAGGATCCTCGTTACTTCTGCTTTCGGTATTTAGTCGTCCTCTTCTTTTGGTTTTGGCATGTAGCAATACTTGTTATTCTACAAGTTAACTCCATCTAATTATTTTTATTAAGAATATCAAAGGTGTAAGTTTTTCAAAATTTGATATTTCCTACGTCACATAAGAAATGTGCACATTACTACTTTATATTTATCTTGTATTTCAAAAAAATAAAATAAATATAAATATAAAAATAATAATAAATAAATTAATAAAAAAAAAAAAAGATTTTAGTTGATAGACATAATAATTGATTGATGAAGAAACACTTCGTATATTTTTAAAATAAACATTTATTTTGAGACGAAAAGAGTAATAAACGAGGTGAGACAGCTTTCTGACTAGCTACTTAACAACGCTAAAAATATTCAAAGAAAAGTAGGTTAGTCAATCCAAATAATTCTATCAACCAGTTGACATACATGATCATACCTCTGCAAAATATACAGATAAACATTATACTATACAGAAAAATTCAATTATTGACTAAATAATTTTTAACATTTTGAAGAAAAATCTCAATCATTCATTTTATATAAAAAAAAAAAAAAAAAAAAAAAAAAAGAGAGGATTAATTGATAATTTTTAATAAACATCACATCAACCTTTAAAAAAAATTACAAAAGTGAAAACCTACATAAATTATACCATCGTGATGATCTTTTAGTTATCTTTCAATAAAAGGGCACTTTCAGATATTTTTGATATTTTTTTTTTTTCTTTTGTTTTTTTGATACAATATTTTGCTTGGTAAATTGAATGTGATATAACTCTAATTTGTAAGTTCGAACACTCAACATGCTGTTGTAGAATAAGCGTAAGTATTTATGTAGAACTTTAAATGATTCATTGTTTTTTCCATTGACATATACACATCCTTAGCTTTTGAAACATATATCACACATAATTTTTAAACCTCAAAATTAATACTGTTTAATCATAGAAGTTGGAGAAAATAGAAAACTTTCTTTTAGAAAGTCAAACTCACTTGATGTATCACATGTAATATAACACTAATCTGTAAGTTCGAACAATCAACATGCTAGCGTAAAATAGACATAAGTATTTTTGTAAAACTCGATGATTTTGGCATTGAATAATATACATTATTAGCTTTTCTATCACATATCACACACAACTTTTTAAACTCCAAATAAATACGGTTTATTCATTGAAGTTGGAGAAAATTAAAGAATTTTTTTTGAAAGTCAAACTTGCTTGATGTATCACATGTGATATAACACTAATCTGTAAGTTTGAACACTTAATATGTTGACGTAAAATATGCATAAGTATTTGTTTAAAATTCTAAAATATTCAACATTTTTTGCATTAAAAAATATAGATCCGTAGGTTGCGTTTAGTTAAAGGAAAACACCCTTCACAAAATATTTTGTACAAAACAAAGAAAATAGAGATTGCGTTCAAATTAAATATTCTCACAAAATTCTCTACAAAACAAAAAATATGCATTTTCAAACATAAAAAATAAAACTACAAAATACATTTTTTTCCCTTGTTCCCCTTGTAAACCCCTTGTTTTCTTGAGAATTAAAAACAGTATCATATGAACGTGTTTTCTATGTTTCGTGAAATATTGATTTCCTTCATTTATTTATTTTTTATTTTTTTATTTTTATTTTTTTTTTTCAAATATGAAAATAGAATACTAAGAAATTTTTCTCTAACTAAACGCACCCTTAACTTTCCAATCATATATGACACATATTATCTGAACCTTTAAATCAATACGATTTATTAATAGAAGTTGGTGAAAAAAAAAAGTTCAAACTCGTTTGATATATCACATGTGATATAACATTAATTTGTAAGTTCGAACACTCAATATGTTGTCGTAAAATGGTTATAGGTATATTTATACAACTCCAAAAGATTCACTATTTTTTGCACCAAAAATAATATGTATATCCATTTTACGGCAATTGTTCTGTTATCGAATCTACACATTAGTGTATCACATACTCTGGTGTTTCCAAATGAAAGATAAAAAAGTTGAAATATAAATATGCACCAAAGAAAAGCATATGAAGTCATATTCGTTTGGGTCTTTGGTCCAACAACTAAGTTTGAACGCAGACATTTGGGTCAGTTCAACTAGACTGCCGAAGTGCCGTGTTCAAAGCATTAACTGAGAAACTCTTTAGTAAATTCATTCCATTTCTCTAACGCATAATATACTTGTGACAAAAATATTCAAGATTGTTTTAATGAATTTAAATCGTTGACTTCTTAGTTCTTACGCATATTAGCTTTCCAGGCCCAAGAAAATTTGGCAATACTGGCTTACGCCCAAATCGAAGCCCATCATAGCAAAAACCACAAGCCACAAGGGAGAAGTTGAAAATCAAATGAGGATGTTCCTTTTTAGAATCACAATATATTTTTTTTTTGAACAAAGATTTCATTATCACACATCAAAAATGGAGGAAACATGAACATAACAAGTTACGTCAAACATAACAAGTTAAGCCAAAAGAAGACATACACCATAATAGTTGTAACACCCTGAAGCAACACCATTCTGAGGTGGGAGAAATCACCAAAGTGAGCTTTTGGTAGACACAACTATTTAAAGGTGTAGCTTGACAAAAGTACACTAATTACATAAAACATACAAAGAAGAAAAAAGTAAACATCCTAACAGGAGCTAGACCAAAACCTAACAGATCTAAAGTCAAATCCCAGTGCAGCAGCAAGCCGTCGATGACGGACCACAACAGCTCTAAGCAGAAGAGACCAGCTGGTAACGGATCTGAGCAGAAAACCACGGTGGTAGCAGCGACAACAGCAGCAACGACGAAAATGGGAGATGGCAGATATGCGATTAAGGCTTTATTTTGGAAAAGGAAAGTACAAAAGAAAGGTCAGGACGGTCGGCCAAAACCGGCCGCCGAAAAAGTTGATTTGATTTGATAGGGTCGGATTAGTTTTGTAGAGAGAGGTAGGAGAAAATATTTAGAGAGAGAGACTTAAAAGATAAGCTTGGAATTCAATTTTTAGAATCACAATATGAGTAGCAGAAAAATCGAAAAATTCGAATAAACTAAAACCGAAATCGAACCGAATAAAAAATAACCGAACCGAACTAATAATCAAACTAAATTTGTAAAAACCGAACCAAACCGAAAATCGAATTCATATAAATTATATATTTTATATATATATATATATATATATATATATATATAAAATCAGTAAAATGTTATATATATATTTAAATTATGTTTGAAATAATTTTTTGGCTAAATATATTTGTATATTTTTCTTTTTTTAAATAAAGTGTGTTATTCGGATTAAGCCGAAAACCGAACCGAACCAAATCGAACTAGAATTCAACCAAACCGAACCGAAAACTGAATTTGAATTCGGTTTGGTTTGGTTCACGGTTTGACCCTAAAAAACTTTTAACTGAATTAACCGAACCGAATTAAGTGAATAACCCGAAAACTGAACCGATGAACACCCCTAAATCACAATACTTAGAAATACTGCATGTACAATTAATGAGGGAATTAAGACCGATATAGTCAAACCGGTTGATTCTAAAGTGGGTGATAAGCTAATTCTTGGCAAGGAAGGAAAGGCATAACGTATGTGGTTTTTACAGATTTTCACATTATTTGTAAAAATGTTTTTGATAAGAGTTTGATCTACAACTTTTAGGTTGATAAGCGCATTCTTTTACGGTTTTTACCATTCGGATAAGATTTTTTGTTTAAAATGAAATATTTATAGGCCATACGTTCTGTTCTCATTCTCGTTCATGCTTGAGAAACATTTGTGTAAAGAGTTATGAACGAGCCTTTCAACCCCGTCAAACCTTCTCTCCACTCCTTTATGGTCAACTAATTTATCATCGTTATCAATCTTAATCGGTTTTCTCAAATGCCACTAAAAATGGGGCTGAGCAACGGGTCTAACCCGACCTGAACTGACTAAAACTCGACCCAACCAGAAAATCGAATAAGGGTAAAACGTGAATCTAGAATCAAATCGAGTAAAAGCTATCGAAACCAAAATCGAACCGAATAAGGTCGGTCCGGGTTAGCTATTTCGAACGAATAAGTGTGTTTTGACCCGAACCAAAACCGAAACCGAAATAATTATACAAACCTGAAAACCGAACCGAATAAAGTCGGTTCGGTCTGATTCGGCCCGATTTCAATCAATTTATCGATTCAGATGAGTTTTCGGGTAATTTTGCTCGGCCGAGCTAAAAAAATATAGTTAAAAGAGAGGTACAAATGAAATATGTAAAATTCACTTTTGGAGTGTTTGGATACAAGATCAACTTTTAACTTTTACTCCAAAACAAGATAACCCCATTACCAATTTCACAACCATGGATAAAGCCACTTAACACACCCTCAAACTCAATCTCTTTATCCACAAACACAGCAACAAGAACAACAATGTCATCTTCAACTTTCTTCACCTGCACATCATCACTCTTAACCAAAACATCATCATCAATCAAACCCACCAAAACACAAACACCCACTTTATGTTTCTCAAATTTCACAAACAAGAACACAACCCCATTAACCCTCTCTTCATCACACAGTGTCTCCATCTTTGCACCACTTGTTCCCATTGTCTCTTCACCTAATGCCAACAACAAACAGCAGCCACTCACTATTGTGGCTGCTAAAGGCTATAAGATGAAAACCCATAAGGTGATTTTTTTTTTTTTTTTTTTTTTTTTTTTTTTTTTTTTTTTTTGAGTGAATTGTAATGTGGGTTTGTGTCAAGATTGTGTTTCTTGGCTAAAGGTGTCAACTTTATTGGGGGTGTTTGGGATTGCTTATTTACCGGGCTTATCGGCTTATTGAGATTTTGAAAAGCCGATAAGCTCACTTTTCTTCGCTTATCAGCTTATCAAGTTGAGATTATGGCTTATTATATAAGCCATTATTTAAGGTTGATAAGCTCATAAGCTAGGACAAGTGGGCTTATTGGCTTTTCATAATCTTGATATGCCGATAAGTCCAGTAAATAAGCTATTCTCGAACACCCCCAAGCTAGTTAAGTGTAAGTGATATTTTTCTGGGCTTATCTGAATTCATATCTTGTAAAATAAGTATTTTTAGGGGGTGCTTATCTAGGCTTATTTTTAGGCTTATTAGCTTATTTGACTTGCCTTATATGTCATAAGCTTGTTTTTTGGCTTGTGCTTTTAGTGTTGTAATCTTTATTTGTGTTACTGTTTATTTTTTCTGCTTATGATTCTGCATTTCTGCTTATTAATAAGCACTTTTTGCTACTTAAGAACTACGAGTAATATTTTTATAGAAATTTTCAATCTAACCTATTTATGGATGTTAAGTTAGTCATGATAGTAAAAAGGTAATTTAAGAGGGTATTTGTTTAAGCTTATTTTTGGGCTTACGAGATTATTTGACTCGGCTTATGTTTCATAAGCTCGTATTTTTCCTGGTTTATTTTTCAGCTTATGGGCTAATTTACCATATTTAAATGCTCATAAGTCAAAAACTAAGGGGCTGTTTGTTTCGCCTTATATAGTCGGCTTATGGCCTATGTGGTTTTCGGCTTATGTTTCATAAGCTCCCTTTTTGTGGCTTATTTTGAAACTTGTGAGATTATATAAACTTATCATGACATGATAAGCACAAAAAGTGAGCTTATGAAACATAAGCCAAAAACCATATAAGCCATAAGCCCGCTATATAAGCCGAAACAAACACCCCCTAAGACAGAAAAAATGAGCTTATGAAGTATAAGCTGAGTCAAATAAGCTCATAAGCCGAAAATTAGCTTAAATTACCACCCCTAACCTCCACTCAAATAAGCACGTCCTTACCTGCTCATTAAAGACGGTTAATTTTGCCTCAAAATCAGCAGATAAGCAGTTTGGAACTTTGGATGACCAAACACTTCAAACTACTTATTTGAAAAAAGCAGATAAGTAGAAAAATAAGCAATCCCAAACACCCTCATACATATGTGGGGTTATTTTGTGTGTGTGTTAGATATGGTGTTTGTAAGGTTGTGACTTAATGAAATTAGTTGAAATGGTTTTTTTTTATAAAATGTGATTTGAGTGTCGTTTGATGTTTTGGAATTTGTATTTGTAGGCTTCTGCTAAGCGGTTTCGAGTAACGGGTACTGGGAAGATAGTGAGGAGGAGGGCTGGGAAGCAACATTTGCTTAGAAAGAAGAATGCTAAGAGGAGATCACGTCTCTCTAAAACGGTTAGTGTGATATGTTTTATGAAAGATTTGATCCATGTTTATGGCCATTTTTAGTATTAGTCTATTTTTTAATAGAGCTTTAGCTTTTATGGAAAAGGATAAGTTAAGTAATGTGGTAATTGTCTGATGTTCGGCCTCACACATCATAGGATTGGATGGAATGTTTGTCCATAATCATGTGGGTTGTGATATGTTGGAATTTTAAATGTAGTGTCCAGATTTTCGGAGATGCAGTCTTCAATTAGTGTACAAAGTTACTAGAAACCTATTCTGCTCCATTTGTTGCATGGAAGCTGAAATATTCTCCAGTTTGGGATGTCTCGTATTGAAAATTCGCAATCTTTTTTATATTGGCAACCCTTACTTATTTTCCCGTTGTCATCATTGTAGTAAATCTGTTGGTATTGATATGTGTCCACTAAAGTACCAAAATGGATTATTGAATGCATTTAGTCATCAAATGTTGCTATATACAAGGATAAGATAGGGTATTGCGTAGACTTTTCAAGGCAAATATGATCAAGGGGATTGTCTAATAGTTTTAGGAAAGAGGAATGTGAATATTATTTTTAGCCCCCCATCCTTAGGTCCTTGGTTTCCACAAATGGCCTAGTGGTAAGGTCCTTGGTTTCCTCACAAAAGGTTAAGGGTTCAAACCTCGCTAGGTGTGTACATTCAGGGGTGGCTAAGGGAAAGGTGGGAAACTGTTCCGTATTAACGTGGTGAGGCCGCGTACAATCTGAGTCAAAAAGTCTCGCCCTTCCAGTTAACCTGAAGAGGGAAAACCTCATGGACCTTATTTTGGTCAGATGTGACTCCTGAGCTCGGTCATGATTGAAAGCATTATTCTTTATTTAATATTTATATTTAATAAATAAATAAATAACCTGTAAAGAAGTTGTTTGTTTAACTAGTCCTTCACCTGTGACTTTTCGATCGTGGTAAAACAAACCTTTTATTTGGGGTATTGTTGTCTCTTATGTGACGCTTTGTGCAACTATGTCGTCGTTTTTTATCTTAAAATAATTCTTTAACATCTGCTACTAAGAGTACTAAAGCTTGAAAGGAGTAGCCCTAAAGTCTTAAATTGATGCATATGAAGTAATTAAAACTGGATATGCAATTTTAAGGGGTTTGCTCAGTATATTGTAGGGTTGACAATGGGGACCCACTTAATTATAAATGGATCATTTTGAGTCGTGTTTTTCTCGAATGGGTAAAACTACAGACGGGATTGTGATCCAAAATCTACTTTTACAGATTTAGATCATTGTTGTCAAGTATGTCTCTGTAGCACTAAGTTCTAACAGTTGACACCTGCTTATAACAAATCCATGCAATATACCGTGTATTTCTCACAACACTCATTTGTCTCATCAGGTACAAGTTGACCGCAGCGACTACAACAATGTCATAGGTGCCTTGCCGTATCTGAAGGTCAACCGAGCCAACTAGGCCCGATGTTTCATACCGAATCATTTTGACTAGAGGCACAAGTTCTATGCAGAGGCAGCAGCTTTGTTATTGTTAACTTGTTATTACTCATCTTATTGTTGTAATAGTGGTTCTTTACGAGCCTTTTTTGGTTTCGAATTGCAGGCCTTTTTATTCCTTTGTTTCGTTGTAGTTACAGCCACTGCAAATATCGAAATGCAAAGTGTTTATTGTCCAGATTACTTGTACTTTTTCATTCATCCAGTAGTATATTGAGGTTTGTCGTTTTAAGCACCAAAAAAGTATTTATAAAAACAGAAAGATAAGATACACACCCTGATACTAGAATCCAGCAAGTATCGATCTTACTGAACATTTTGAATGAGTGGTGAATTAAGGATCGTAAGTCGAGTTTTGTTTGATGCTTAGTTTTAGAATAAGATGTTATCATTTTGATTTAAAAAAAGACCGATAACTTAAACACATTTACAACTATTGCTTTTATTAACATTTTGCACAAATAACATATTCACATTCATGATAAATATCAATAATCATGATTCCTTGAATTAACATTTTTGTAAGAGTATTCATCTTATAGGTTGCACATATTTGTGGATATTTTTATTGAGTGATACACAAGGATTGTGAATACAACTTAATTTTATTTATTTATTTATTTTTTAACGATAATTTATTGCGCACATATAATGCTTATCTTACATATAGTATCTCACAAATGTATTCAACGAGACTTGAATCTACGAACTTTTGGTTGATAAGCTACTTACAAAGCTTTAAGTGAGTTATCATAGTTACAATGAATAATCATTACTTGTGAGTGAGTGTGCGTAAGTTTAAAAACTTTAAGATTTTTATTTTGAAAATACATTGAACGATATACAAGGGTGTGAAAAATTACTGCTCTAAAAAAATAATTAAATTGAAAATGCTAATTCTAAATTATCAAAACATCTTGAAAAAATAAAATGAACTACACTTTGCGACTGTTTGGACCGGGTCGTTAATTGCTGTGAACTGGGTCTCTATTTTTGTTTGGAGCGGGTCTTTATTTTCGTTTGGACTGGGCTTTGTGCTATATTCTTTTGGGCTACGAATAGAGACTTTGAACCCTCAATTAAGCCTCTTTGATTTCATTAATCCTTTAATTTGCTTCTTTATTGTTCAAAGAGTAAACTACACCATTCGTCCTTGTGGTATGCGTTGACCGACAAGTTTCGTCCTTTGACCGAAAAAAATGCACCGTCCGTCCTTAACTGTGAAACGTTATGTATCGTTAGTCCCTCCCTCTAACTGGCGTCACTAACGGTCGTTATATCTCATCCACTCGAGGGTATTTCAGTCTTTTTCCAACCATAAGGACCAATGGTGTAATTTACTCTTTTTATTATTTATTTAAACGAATGGTGTTAGTTTACTCTTCATTTAATTATTAACTTCTTTGTCTTTATCCCCAATTTTTTCTCATTATTTTCTCTTTATATCTGGAAAAAACAACCTTTAGCACTTGTAAAGTTCAGATCTTGAAAATAGCCATTTACAAAACTTGAAAACAACAATCATAAGACTTATATACATAACATAAACTATGAATATATGGTTACTTAATACAAATAATCAACAGGATACGTATGCCAGTGTCATCTACATCATCTTCAACCACACACCATCTTGACCACTAATATTTCCGGCTACGACCACAAAACTCCTACCACCGCCATAAATTGTAACCACCATCTTCTTGTACTATTAAACAAACCAAACACACAACTTTAAACACAAAATAATCAAAACCCACTAAATTTAACGCGCACAAACAAACACATAGATTAAAAGAGTGTCGCTGAAAAATACGCCCATGCTATTGCCGTCGCCATCCTGCAACAGATCTAAGGTTTTGGTATCAGTTTTTGGAGCGAGTGTTTGGATGGAAGAATAAAACAAATTAAAGTTATAAAAATGTGGAGATTGTGTAAATCATGATTTTGGTATCAATTAGATTGTCTAGTGTTTTATTTTTATAAATGTTAGTGGAGGGTTTTGTTAGTTAATGATGATTAAAGATGGTGGTGCAACCGAAGGTGGTAACACATATGTTGTAGGCGGAGGTGGCTGGTGGTGTTCCCAGTGGCGGCGATAATGGTGATGACGCTGCTGCTATAGCCGGTGGAGGTGGTTGGTGATGACGCTGCTGATATGGGATTTGTCATTTGTTATAAATTTAAGTTGTTTATTAAGATTTATGATGTGAAAGTGTTAAACAAATAAGGATACAAATTTTGTTAGAAGCATTAGAAGATGGTGGTGAGGGTGGACGGCGGTGTGGACCGGATTTGGTTAAATCACAGTCATTCCTATTTGGTTAAATCACAATCAACAAAGATGTGTTTTTTGGTGTTGATTGTACTGTCAACGAAGTGGGTGTGGACCGGAATTTTAGGTGGTCCGCCGGTTTGGTTGTGGTTTTAAGATGTACATGGATGTTTATAGTTAGTGGGTTATGTGTGAAAGAAAAAAGGATTATGTGGGTTGTCAAGGGATTATGTGGTTGTCGAGGGAAACGTGATGGTGGGTTAAGGTCTGCAACACTGCAGATCTAAGTTTTTTTTATTTCTTATGTGTTTTTAGAAATAAGATGGTGGTGGAAGATAGTGATAAAGATGAATAGAAAGATGATGATGGTGGGTGGTGATAGTTAGAGATGAATAATGATGAAGAAAGAAGATGAAGATAAAAATAAAGGTGAAAATACCAAAATACCCTTATGTGGACTGATTTAACAAGCGTTATCTACAGCTGTTAGAGCGAGGGACCAACGGTACATAACGTTTCGCATTTAGGGACGGATGGTGCATTTTTTTCGGTCAAAGGACGAAACTTGTCGGTCAACGTATACCACGAGGACGAACGGTGTAGTTTAGTCTTGTTCAAAAATAACAATTTCAGTACATAATATTTGTAATTAAAATAACAAATTTGCTATTTATTTTAGCTTACAGTACATAATATTTGTAATCAAAATACAAATTTGCTATTTATTTTAGCTTAAATGAGAGAATTTTAAATATCAAAACATGTACAACTTATCATATATTATGTACGTTGCAGTTAGGGGCGGAGCCACATTGATAGTAGTGGGGGGTGATGCCCCCGACCAACTTCTTGCCGACACACGAAACAAGCAGGAAAAATGGTCAAATTTATGGAATATTGGTCAAGTGCCCTCAAGCAAATAATCCGAGTGCCCTCGGCTCTGGTTACCAAGAACGAGAGTCCCTTATAAAGCATCGACTTCTTTTTCCGGTGGTTTTGTTTGGTCGGAGAAATGGAAAAAGAAGTGATAACACGGTAGTGGGTGAATATTGGTCTGTGGGGCTTTTGTTTAAAGAAAGAAAAGTGTGAGTAGGTAGAGTGAATTGGGTAACAAAAAAATGCTTCATTAATTATTTATACAGTACAACACTATTTATTTATGCTTTGTGTAATTTATCTCTTTCACATAGTAAAAATATCGACTTACTAATTTAGGGAATTGAAATTAGTATCTTTTGGTATTTCAGTGGTACCTATATGATTTTTTTTTTGTTAGCGAAACTTTTTTTTTTTTTTTTTTTTTTTTTTTTTTTTTTTTTTTTTTTTTTTTTGAGAAAGAAAAATTGACTTATAGTCACGTTCTCTTAAAGTATACCATCTTCGTCTCAGATTAAGCGTTTTCCCCCCTAAATGCGCTGCTCTTTAACACAATAAACTAATAAAGTTTGTTATTTTGCTGCAAATTTTACGTAACATGAGGTGGTTTTCCGCAATTTGAGCTTTTTTTTTCCTTTTTTTTTGAAGGTATAAAATTTTCCTCACTGTTGCCGTAAAAAAGAAAAATTGCCCCCCATGTTGTCATTTCTTGGCTCCGCCACTGGTTGCAGTGATGTAATTTATTCACCTCATGAGAAATTATTAGGCGTAAGATCCATGCGCTAGATTAGGGGTATCAAGTGGCGTTGGGTTGATATCATCCAACATTCCAACCCGAATACATCTTGTTTGGTTAATGTTGTAAGAAATTCAACCCCAACTTGGATGTTTCACATGACGGCCGAACAAGTTTATTTAGACGGGTCGAACATGCATTTATAGCATGAATACATGTATCATATGCTCGGTAAGTCATCTCAGATCATAGTTACATTGCTATTTAGGCTTTACTACATGGCTATATTTATTTAAGTATCATGACTAGGTTATCCGTAGTGACCACCCACTGATAAAACTATAACCCAAATTGATTGAAATTCTCTCATGTTGAAGCCTAACATGATAGGTCATGTTATGCATCTTTGTTATCGCGAACTAATTTTTTAGGCTCTAAATTTTATTAGAAGTGACCCATTTTTCGTGATTGGCATGTTGCCTATAATGTTTATCTCTATCCTTGTGTTAAGCAAAAGATTACATTGTAATTTTAATTATGTCAAACAAAGATTCAGTGTATCCACAAGATTTCATAATAGTAGTTTATGTTAAATATAAGTTCAATGCATCTATAAGATCATATGTGCTACAACATTATTGGTTAAATCATTAATAATAAAATATGTAGATATAGGCACATTTCTCGTATGATGGCAGCGTATCTATGTCGTAGGTTTGTTTTTTAGGTTGATTCCTCCACAGTCCACACTTCCTGGACTGCATATATTTGTCAGCTAGTGTACTACTAGCATTTTTAGTTAGAAACTATCATATTTGAGAATATTTTTAAACGTAATAAACTGAACCATAGCTTTTATAACCTATGGTTAGCAAAACTCGTGTAATTAGGGTTAGAGTAGTTTTCAATGTATGCTTATGGATTTAAAATTAGGCTCTAAGCCTCTAATGCTGGTTGCTTGAAATTTTTATGAAATGCATGTTAATTTGATTTATAACCTATAAATAATGACCATTTACTATAAGGTTGATCATATACACCGGCAGCGAAAAAGGGTGTGCAAATGGTGCGGTCGTACAGGGCCACCAATCTAAGGGGCTCCTTTTTTCTAGTCCAGTAACATTTATATATAGTTACGTTTGTCTACTTATATATGCTATATATTCGAATGCTTCTTCTTTGTAAATTCAATTAGTTAAATACAACTCATCTTGTCAAAATAAATAAAACGTCATTAAGAGGCCTCATTATCAGAAATTGTTATAAATGAAAACCTTTTATGCACACATTTAAGTTTTGTTTAGTGTTGATAAGCCCCTTTTTTATTTTCGCCTGAGTTCTCCAAATTCTTTTGCCGGCCCTAATCATATACCAAAAGCACTTGATTTTCTATATTACATCAACATATCTTTTATATAATAAAAGAATTACATCATTTCGGAGTGTTTTTGAAAATCCCTTCTCATTGAAAAAAAAATTGGACCAATAGCAGAGCTCAATTTTGCCACGTAGGCGAAATCCAGCAACATGATTGGTCAATAAAAAGTCAAAATTAAATTGATTTTGGTCAAACTTAATAAATTTGGTGGAGAAATTTGGTTAAGAAAAAAAATGCATAAAAATATAGGTGTCAAATTTATGAAAACAAAAACTTAAAAAAAGACGAAGTAATTAATAAAACTTTAGTGATTGAATTTTAAATAAATTATATAGAGTAAAGTGTAAAATTACAAGTTTCCATATTTTTTAATAACTTTATAAAAAACAAAAAAAACCCTTTACACTTTATACCCCCTATACTTTATAATAGTAACTTTGTTTAAAATTACATGAGACTTTCATCTATTAAAATTACAAAATTTGGTAAATATGCGAATTAGTTTTAATATACGTTAAATATTTTTTTAAACTAATGTTAGTTTTAAACTTTCATCTATTAGAATATTTTTTTAAATAAGAACTCATTTGGTAAATATGCGAATTAGTTTTAATATACGTTAAATATTTTTTTAAACTAATGTTAGTTTTAAACTTTCATCTATTAGAATATGTTTTTAAATAAAGACTCATGTTACTATTTAAAAGTTTAAGTTATACGTACACTGGTTTGAAATACGGCTAAATTATTAGTAACGGGAATATAAATATCAAATGGTAAGCATGATACTGTGATATGAAAATAAATATACACGATTCTACTTATAACAACGACTCATGAAATTGTTATTTAAAATTTGTATATGGATATCCATAAAAACATTTTAAAAACTTTACGGAGCATATTTTAACTTCATCAACGCTCATTATGTGCTACTAAATTCACACATTTTATAGAACATGATATCAATAGTTATAGTTAAACAACAAAATCAACCTCAACCTCAACATGTCTGTCAGTTAAAAACGTTATACAAAGCTAATTATTAAAAAAAAAAAAAAAAAAAAAAAAAAACAAACAAACAAACACTTGGGTTAGATAGTCATTGTTTAATATAGAAGGTGTTTTCCTTAAATTAAAAAAATGCACGCATCACAATTTTTATTTGATAACAATCACCTCCTAAAAAATTAAAAAAATAAAAAATAAAATAAAAAATAAAAAAAACGTTGGTGTTTTCCTTAACTTTATTCATTGACGTGATGTTTTATTAAAAAAATAATAATAATAAAAAAAACGTAATAGTTGGCCGTTGTAAACGAATTAAAAGTATGTACATAAGAATTATTCAGCAAGAATATTTAGTTTTAATTAGGTTATTACGTTACTATACTGCGATAATGTTATTGAGTTGGTAATCACATATGTGAGATACAACCATTATTCTATACTTATGATTTATGTGTAAACCTCTTTTTGCTTCTGAATAGAATCCGAAAGAGACCTCAACAGAACTTTGGCTTATGCCTTATCTAGCTGATAGTATTTAGTAACTTTTTTTTATGGTTTAACTTTTTTGTTATACATACCAATTTTTTGTAACTCTTTTTTATGTTTTGTTGAAAACTTCTACACTTAATATTTGTGTTTTTACTATAAACACGCTAAGCTATAATAGAATTAGTTGTGAGTTCAGGGGTTTTTCACTAGGCTTCTAAAAAAAGCTTATAGCTTTATCATACACTTATTGTATTATGGTAATTGAATAAGCCAATAAGCACCTTTAATAAGCATAACCAAACACCCTTTTAGTTCGAATATGAAGTTTTCTTATTTGATGTTATGACTAACTTTGTTGTTATCCTCGCTATAATGCAACACATTAGTGGTTTTTGCAGTTTTATTATCTTATCGCACAAACTAAAGTGTAATGCAATTTGTTGTGTGCGTTTTTTAGAGGAGGATTAAGTATCAACACTTGATTGTCGTGGAATGATTTTCTATGCCTGCTCAAGTTATGAATGTATAATTTAGTTGAGTTGCTGATTTAGATAATACATAAATGTAATTTAATGTACCAAAGATGTGTTTTAGTGCCAATATAGAGAATTTTATGGTAGGAATTCTTTTCGGAGTGTAATTTGTCTTTGGATGAGTTAATGAAACTTAGCAGGTGTTTGCTATCATTGATAACACTATAAGTGTCAACCAACGGTCTAAAATATGGGTGTCTTTTACCTTGATGATTTAGACCAATTGTAAAGAAAGTTGCATTAAAGTGAAAGGTCGGTAAGGATTCAAACAATCCTAAAATACTTGCGAATATTCTTTTTGTCATTTTTTCATGCATTTATAATTTACTTATACAAGTAATAATAATTTGCTTATATAGTTCGGGCTTAGAGAAAAATTATTCTTATAAATTATACATAAACGTAAGATTAAATTTGAGTTCTACCTATTACATATTTATTCGTTTCTCTTTATGTAATAAAGAAGCTATAGTGTAAGCATCTATGTTAATTTGATAATTTTATGATTAAACATGAGAAGTAAATAACACAAACTTATAAAAATAGAACTTTCCAAACAAAAAGGTACATTAATAAAAATGATGTGATGGTTATTCATAATTAAGGAAATGAATCAATCTTCAAAGCTATCTAAATATGCTATATATTTTAACGAAAATATAAGTAAAAGAAATAGCACAATTACAAAACACATCGTAAATTGATAGCACGGGTTTGCAAAACTAAAAGCATATATCACTAACATCTCATGCAAGTCAAGTATTCTCATGTGATTTTACTTGAATAGTAAAATATAATTTTTAATCCAAAAGCATTATCTTAAAATAATAGGTAGGTTATAACATATACATATATTTTTAGTCCACCAAGTAAAATCATTTGAAACATGTTAAGTGGTTCATTTCTTAATCGATAATAATACATAATTAAAACGAAATTTTAAAAACCCTGTGCGTGCACAGGTATTATAACTAGTACTTTAGTATATGAGAATATACATTCATATCAACACGAATAAAGATAAACAATTCTAGCTAGCTCTATGAGTAAGATATGGATATGGTTTTATGATTTCACCTAATCTAAAACTATATGATTTAAGTGCTCTTTTCATGCGCACAAAC
>JARVZY010003459.1:0-24725 GCA_030686995.1 Artemisia argyi | reverse complement strand
AGTTTAATTTTATGTTGGAATATTGATAGTTGGGTTACCATGTTACGACGTTAAATTCAGCTATTATAATTTTTATAAACTTGTAGCTTTTTTTAGACGATAAAGAACACTAATATAAAATGCTTATAGATTTATCAACTTTTAAATTTTAGATATAAATTTTCAACGAATGCACATTTGTTTATAAATGTATATTTTCTGATAATTTTGTATGTTTGACTAAAGATATGTTCAACGAATTTAGTCGCTATAAATCCATAAATTAACCAAAGCCATTAAGCTAATCTAGATCAAAACTAAAATGGAAATGTATAAAATGTTTATTTATTTGTAAAAGTATCTAGAATTCTAGATACTTTGACTCAGGTCAATCACCATGCTTATCGGGTCTCATACGAAAGCTGGAAAAGAAAACTAAATGACCTAACTTTGGCAAGCATATAAGGTAACATGTGGGAAATGTACAAATACAATAAAACAGGGAGCTACAGTTATTGGCTCTGATAAATTCACATTCAAAGACTTTAACAAAGGTAAGCCCCTATGTATTTTCCTTTTCTTTACTTCCTTTCGCTCTAAAAGAAATTTAAGAACACAATGTTTATGGTGTAAGCTAGAGTCCTACTGGTTACCCAAAATAGTTTCTTTTATAAATTTACAGAAGTTGGTTGGAAATAGTTGTCGCTTTATCCAGTTATTCCCCTTCTAATTTTAAATAACTATAGAAATGACTATCATATGCCTATCCTAATAAATCATTGATCTACATTTGCAACTCACATCCTCTACATTCATTCCTAATTTAGCAAACCACACCAGTTTTGTGACAATATATAGCAGCTCAACACTAAAATGTATTACATTAAAAAGAGACAACCAAGTCTAAACCAGCTAGCTGCAAATGAGTTTCACTTGCTGCTAAAGGCCCTTCACCTTCATGTCATGTAAAAGGAGCAACTGTCACTGCTACCATTGGACGAAAAGTCATGTATAAGATAGGCGTGTATGATATGTGCTCACATTATCACGTCGCGAAACTTTTGTAAAAATTCGCAATTTCAGGTTAACTTTTATTCCCGAAAATTTCACTATTCACTTTTTACTATTCACTTTTACTATTCACATCCAAAATTTTTATTTCATATTCTCGTAAGTTAAACTATTTTAATGATAATCCGAGAATTTCACACTCGTCGGATCATTTCTGCAAAAATCACGAAGCCGTGTCCGAGATTTACTTTTAGGTTTAAACGTCATTCCAGCATCCCGATATGTCAATAAAACATTATAAACAATAGAAATATGATTTTCTCTCATTTTAGGACAATTCCAAAACTTTTGGAATTTTATGTTTTTCAGTTCAGCGTTTTACGCGAATTACGCGTTTTAGACCCGCGTTTCCAGTTTTTAGCAGGGTTTTAGCACCCGATAGAACCTACCACTCATTTTATATTTTATTATGGAGTATATTGATAAGTTCTAGCATATTTATAAGTTTCATATTTTTAGGATACCCGGTTTTACGTTTCGTGACTTAAAAACTTACGGTTAGCATTTTACGGAGTCAAAACTAGCTACATACTTAGGATATTATCATCCAAAGACCATGACTACTCATCTAGTCATCCTTATCCTCCTTGAACCGCCATAGGGAGGGGGGAGTCACCATGTGTGGTTAAATCTTAACCATTGATCTCTAGGATGGTTACAAGTGTCTAAAACTAACCATGGTTAAATTCTAACCCAATATATGGTTAACTATTTTTCCTACCCTATAAATACCAAGCTAAAACATATAGAAAACTTGCACCACACCTTCTTATAACCTTCAAGTCCTAAAACCTAAGGCACTTTTCTTATATTTTGTAAGAAAGTTAACTAGTTTTTGAAAGAAAACTAGTGTTTGATCTTCAATCTTGGAAATTTTCTAAGAAAAGTTGTTATAACTTTAAAGTCTCCAAAAAGGCGTCGTTATAATCTTCAAATAGCTTTGGACTTTCAAGAAGGCGTCGTTATAATCTTCAAATAACCTCGGTTTATCATAGATTGCAAAGGGTGAAGCTTAAGTCTATCAAAGTCCGTACCTTACTAGTTACTTACCTTTCTTTTAGAAAGCCTCAAGTTGTAAGCAAACCCTAACATACTTTCTTGCTTAATTATTATTTTCATGCTCTTTGTGTTCCTTTCATGCTATATATGTTCTTGTTATTGTGTTCATGATGTTTAAAAATGGATAAAACAAGTATTGGTATACATATGTTAACTTATGACAAGTAAACAAGCAAACTAGTGACTTTTATGGAGAACCACGACCAAAATAGTACAACTATGATATTTGACACTTACTTACTGTTAAAGAGGACTTAACAAGGAAAACATAGCAATTTGAATCACCCAAAACGAGTACCCGAGTCAAAAGATACGACCATAGGAAGTTAGCGACACCAAAACGCCGAAACTGCCTATAACCTACTGTTTTGCATTCTGCCAATTTGAAAGTCACTCTTCTGGTCCGATTCATCAAAAAGTTAAAACACGAAAGTTGTCCGGAACGATGTTTTCATTCAGGAACAAAGAAGCTCGAGCCCTGAAAACGCTTTCCGAGTGATAATTTCTTCAAATTCTTAACAGCCCATTTTTAGACCAAAGTTACTATATAATGATTATAATTAGATGAGACCAAGAGGTCTAATGACCTAAAGCCAAGACCACAACCATGGCTAAAGCCAAGGTTGAGTCTCAAGACCATGGTAACAATGACCAAGGTCACGGCAAAGCCACGGCTAAAGACCATATAACTTTTAAAGATCAAAAACTTATATATATGTTATCAAATACTACAATAGTAGGGAGCCTCATGTGAGGAGTTCATTAAGTAAGCCGTCGAGACGAGTTGTGGATTTACGAATTAAAGTGTCCTGGCTCCTCGAACGTTTACTCCATGACTTCTGAATTATGTCGGCCCGAACGGTAGTAAGAGATATACAACCTATACATGTTTCATAGACCACTTATAGTCAACGACTTACACTATATACTAAGTACTACATCATGAACATTATGCAAGACATATATAGGCAATTCTTCGTATTCTTAGACGTTACTCCAAACCTAAGTCGCAACGTTCTATTATAGGCTGCTCTTAGAGACTTTCGCGATTCGACTACCACTTTCATTTCTCATTACATAAGCTTAAGGTGAGTCATAGCCCCTACTCTTTTCATACTTGTTTTAAACTCTTTTGGGGAGATACATGCTTAAACTACTTGCTTTCTCTTTTACTAAAGACAATTTTACTCATATGCTATGATATACTTTTATACTCTTAAACATGATGTGTAGTTTTAATACGATATGTGCCTTAATGTGTTCTATGCGCTATATTCTTTAACTACTGTTTAACTCCTGGATGGAGCCGAGGGAGAGGTATTGATAGTACTATCGGGCTGACGCCCCCACCATTGCCATATATTCCTGGCCTTGGGTGAATATAATCCACTATGAAGCATTTGTGCTTATTCTTTGAAGCATTTGTGCTTATTCTTGTCAAGAGGTTCAGTAGGCGGTGATACTTTACATTAAGCGTGCATATATCGTATACACATATATCGAAATCATACTATATGTTAGCAGTGGGTTGTGAACACACAGGTTGCAAGTCTCTTATGGCAGGAATTGCAACTGAGTGGATTCACGATGCCTTTGCTGTGAAAACATTCTTTAAGGCTTTTCAACTGTTTTAAGACAAACTCTATGAACTCACCAACCATTGTGTTGACACTTTAGCATGTTTATCTCAGGTTAGTAAGGCGATAGCTAGTGCGTGGAACTTAGAGTCAAGCTGCATATTCTGAAGACTTACGCTTTTATCATTTACCATTCAAACTTTGTATACATTTATGTATCATACTTTGGAATCTCATGTTTGTAACTTTGAATTCATTAATCGAATGGTAACTTTTCAAAACGTCTCATTTAGAGTTCGTTTTCTATAACTTGTACTTTGTATTATGAAGTAGCACCCCTGTGACACAGTCTTCCGCTGCGGTATTTTGGGGGTGTTACAACTTTCATCACCACACCTGGACACGTTTAAGATTTAGTTCCAAACTTGTGATTAAACAAAAGTAGTTATGAATCGTGATTATTATCTATTCATTAAGACCATAAAAAAGTGTAGTAAAATAAGGATATACAGATATATAATGTTGCAAATTATTGGAGAAAAATGCAATAAATATCATTATGATCATTTGTCAATTTCATAACCACTCTCACACACCACACCAATCCAAACACCCCTATGAAAGACCCCAAAAATTTGAAACTGAATCCAAAAACCCTTTCGAAAGACCCCAAGTTAAATTTGAATCTAAACACTGCTATGACAAAACAAAATTTTAATCTAAATCAAACACCCCTGTGACATACCCAAATTAAAAACTGAATCCAAATACCTTTTCATCATAGTCGTAGAATCAAAAACTAAAACTGACTCCAAGCATAACAATTACTCTCATATAATCTTCGTATTCTTCATTATCAAATCTTGAAAGTTTCATTGCAGCTCAAGATTTCAGTTAAGTTTAGAATACAACGTAACTTCTCAAAGGATTCGATATATGTGACATGCTTTATTTTGTTAATGTTCATCCTTGTAAGATTTGTTTGGAAAAGCGGTATTTTACTAAAAGCTCAACCCACCAAAATTAGGGAAGCAACATACTTGTAAATGCTGAATTAAATGTCTATTTATTTTAACTTATTGGTGTACTTTTTTTTCGATACGCAAAGACTCACACACCCCCATTATGCAACTTTTAGTACACAAATGTCTTGACTGAGACTTGAACGTACAACCTTTTTTTTTATGGAACCAAGATTTACCAATGACGTCTTGGTAACATTCTTTAGTAACCTAATCAAACAGTTATATATAGATCTGTTGCATAAATCGAAACACTTGTGACAATATGTGGTATACTACTTGAAGAAGCAATAAATAGATGTGTTTTTTATTTTTGGTGTCTTGGCCATTAATTTTTAGTGACTCATGCTCTTAGTTGGTATTTGTAGGATTCTTTAAATCGTTTTAGGAATATCTTCGACCTCAAGGTTATTGAAAAAGCTACAAATAATAAGTATACTTCCTATCAGGAAACCATGACATCGTTTATTTATGCTATCAATCTATCTATTTAGGCAAAATTAAAAACCGTCCAAAAATTCATCAGGCTTAAATCATCTAAATTCAGCATCCTCAAATCACCAAAATCTATATTGGCAAAGCTAAATATCATTTGCAAATTCAGCAGCCTTTCTAAATTTCTTAGTTCAGCAGGCTTCCGTATTTTAAGTAACTTTGACAAATCAGATTAAAACCAAGAAGGGACCCACCTTCTCATCTTCATCTATTTCAAACTCGGACGGCACCTCATTCTCTCCTTTATTCACAAACAAAGCTGCATCTTAAGGTTTCCCAATTAGTTTCACTATAAGAAACAACAAAAGCGTAATGCGTTCATTAAATTTATATAATATAATTATCAAAAAAATTGATCAGACATGATTAAGACAAATACCAAATGCCAACAAATTATCTTTTCCTTGGTGCTTGTGACATACCAACATGGCGACATTATGATCTTGATCCACCAAATATCCTATAAGAAAAGATAAAAGATATAGGAGCCATTCAATCCAACGCCATTATAAAAGTCAAGAAACGGCACACATACCTGGCACATATACCTGTTGCAAATTGGTTACAATGAATAAATGTTATCTTTCAAAATCAATCTCATACTAAATAATCAAGCTTTTATGTTGAAGCGATTACCTTTACAAAATGTGGTACATGGTTAACCTATCTCACTCTGTCCTTCAACATACGTTTAAGATTAGGATCATCTCTGCATCCACATGTAACAGAAAAATGTGAATCTTCCATTTTTTTTCAGTCCATTAGGTTCTTATGGTTATAAGGTTAATAACAGTTGTTCAGATAGTCTACATGTACTAAAATTAAAAACCATATTAAAAAGCCGTAATTACCTTGTCGTTGCAAAAGACTTGGCTTTCTCAAGTTCTAGTTCTTCTTATTCTTGGCTCTGCTTCTGTCTTTTGAGCCAAACCCTTGCCACATTCCACTTTTATCTCTTATTCAGAACATTGTTAATTAAAATGTCAACTACACTGTGTACAATATGACAACCAAAGATTACATTATATCAAATACATTCTAGATATCATGAATAAAACGATTTGCATAAATTGTAAAAAAAAAATAATAAATAAAAAATAATAATAATAATAATAATAATAATAATAAAAAACACCAATATAACATCAGCAAATAGTTAGCCATTTTCCTTCTTCAGCCAAGCTGCGACTTCTTATGCTGCTAAGTTGTCTTTGAATGTTTGTCATTATTTTCTCAACTAATGGAAGCATGGCAGTTTGATATATAGTTACCTCATGTCGATACTATCAAGGTCAAATGTTAGTTGAGGTTTTAATGCGGCTAGGGAACTGTTCATCCTAAAAGAAAGCATATCGCCTGAGCTGCTTTCGCGCTTTGAAGACTCTTTGGTTCTCAACATGTCTCCCAAATAAAGAACGCCAAATTTTCCAGTGGCGGCCTGCACCATTAAATTACAACATAACTCTTAACACAAATCAAGATGACACCGTAGCACACAAATCAAGATGACACTGTAGCAGGTTTTACTATTAGAATGTGTCTTACCTTGCGAGAGAGGTGCTTCTTACGAAGGCATGAGACTTCAAACTCAAGTCGAATTATATATTTTTTAGATGTCTTTAAACAAAATGGCAATAATATAAGTAAACCAATTAATGATGAAAAATGCCACCTAAGTCGTTGGGATTAATATTCTGTTAATCTTGTTGATGGGTCAACTAAACATCATCATCTAATGTGCGACGGCACAGTATAGTAGTTCTCACAATCTCTTCATAAGAGTCTCGTGATATAATGTAGTCACATCTAATAGAAACCAAGGCGTCCACATTCTGGTGAATTATCAGTAGGCACTTTTTATATCGGTGTAAATTAATATGACCTCATAGCAGAGAAATACTTTAATAATGGCATCAGTTTTGTAAGTTATGCTAATAACACATCACCAATTTATCATCCCTCAAAATCCCAAATATCGCAACAGGTTCTGATCAAACATAGTTTGTGTAACAAAAACCTGAACAATCCTAGTATTTATCGCAACAGAACCATTAACTCTCGAAATATTCAAAGTAAAACTACCCACCCCTTCTAAAGTTGGCTGAACAGGGTTAACTATAGACCACAAAGACCCTAAAGGATAATAAGAATGTAAAAACATGAAACCGTAAAACATCCGCTTTTGAAGGGTAATATCTTGTTACAATTTTTAATATTAAAAAATGTACATGCGATGAATAACAGTAACAACCATTATGTCGTAACACTGAACAGATGTTGAGCATCTTCAAGGGGAGCTCCTACATTTCGGTCTTCTCAGCAACCTTTTTGTGTGCTTCCAGAATATATGCAAATAAACCACAAAAAGTTGCATATACAAAAATAAGTAAGAGATAATTTTATTCTGAAACTAAGAGAAATATCCAGCATTTACCTCTTCAGTCACATCCACGGATTCTGTGAGATTGGCAGCCTTTAAAACCTCAAACAGAATAGCAGCAGTTTGATATGCTTTTGTAAGACGCATACTGATATTAGAAGCAGATTGATGCAATCAGAAAAAGGAAATGAAATGCAAATAAAAGTAAAACCAGATGTGGGAATTCTAACCCATTTATAAATGATTTAGGTTGATACATCAATGGTGTTGATCTCTATACATGCACTAATTCTCTTAGCAATGTCTCTATCTTTCACAAAAGCCCAATAAAAAAAATACCACAACACAACAACTAAAAGTAGAGTCCTATTTGACTTTCAAGGTCAATGACGCTTCTAATATATCCACAGTCTGTTTGACCTCAATGGGTCAAAGGTGCTGTCATGGGAAATTACCGGATTCGGGTTCCAGTATCACCAGTGCTTTTGGAGACAATGAATAGCATTATAGCCCATGATTGTTATTACAGGCTGCAAGCCAGTGATTTGGCCAAAGTTTTTTTGTCCTAAAAAGTCATCATCAACAGATACACTTTCAAGTTCCACTATTTTTTTGTATGTTTGTCCACCATTACTCAACATAGACCTCGGACACATTGCATAATCATAGATCAACCTAAAACACCATATTCCCCTTCACCAAAAACCAAAAGAGGGTCTTTATGCAATAACTCTTGAACAAACGCGAACTCACCCGCTGATGCAGCGGTGTACAGAAGCCACCCGACATAAGCAGACCTGATGAGCGTGTTTTTTCCTCTTTTATGGTCACCTTCGTGTAAGAAATTTTGGGCTACTAAAGAAAGCAACATCATCAAACTCTTCCTCATCATCCCATACCACCTCAAGGCGATGTATATGCCTAAGGGAAATTTTTTTGATCGGGTGGTTACTGTCTAAGCGTAGAAGCTCACCGACTAAATCATAGTGGTCATTGGCTCTACTGGCCATGTTAAGCAGTTGATAAATCATTGTTTAAACCGTGTTGACTTTTCTACATATATGGTGCCCTCAACGATTTTTTATGACAGTAAAACATACAGTGCAAACATAAATGGGGCAAGAACGATCATGTATCCCGAATATTTCTGTTTATCTCAAACGGGCCACATAGGAAAATTAGCTAAAAGGGTCAAACAAATTTTAAGTTGCTTAAATTACTAATACACACATCATTACAACTACCCATGTACCATCCTCCTAACTACTTCCAACTACCCCTATCAAAATAGATGAGCTAACAGCTAGTGTGTCCACCAGTTTCATGCAAACAAAATTATGTCTAAATTAATGTCATTATACAGAACCCCGTCATAGTAATACCAAACATAAAGTGTTTTTTTATTTAAATTCAAACCTCACGAGGATCCCCCTGTGTTGGACCACGGAGAGCAAATGTCTCTTTCTGATGATAAGAGACATTATCATCACCTGTTATCCAAAGCCTCTACAATGGGATTAATCAGGAGGATGCTTGAAATCAACACCCATACATTGAGATGCATAAATTACTAAAGTAAGAAACAATTTTTGTTTAAAAATTAACACTTACCTCAAACTGTGTGCAATCAGATTCACAGAAACGCTAATACAACTTCTTCACTTGTTCTATTTAAGCATTTCGGTCTCCTCTAAAAACATCAATAGGCACCTGTGAAAAGAATGAGGAAATGAAGTGTGATGGATACATAAAAAACATGTAATACCATATGCAGAGGTGGCAAAATACACATATTGAGTGGATCGGGTAACATGTCAAAATGTTTATGTTTTGTATGGTCAAGAAAGTAGTTTCCTGCAAGAAATTAGTTTATGATTAAAAGAAATACTATAACAATGACAATCATATTATTTATATAAAACAGTTTAGGAGGTTTAACGCATTACAAATACAATTTTGGTGACTTTTTCACCCATTTGACACTTTCCTTATATGCTATTTATTCTTACCGTTATTATCATGTCGGGATATTTCTCTGCATGGTCTTCAATGCTGGTTCCTCCTTCACGTCGGGCAATTATAAGCTGAATAATAGAAGACCCAGTAAGTATCATTGACAATGACCATAATAACTTTGCCTCATAAAAAGGCTTTGATCAAACATATTTAGTGTAAGTGGGCAATTTCCTTATATGCTATTTATTCTTACCTTTATTATCATGTCGGGATATTTCTCTGCATGGTCTTCAATGCTGGTTCCTCCTTCACGTCAGTCAATTATAAGCTGAATAATAGAAGACCCAATAAGTATCATTGACAACTCATAAATACACCAAAAAAAATCAGCAAACCAAAGAATAACATATTTAATGCTTCAAATCAACAACCTATAGTGTCGCTGTCATTAGCCAACAATCTAAAAAACTTAGTAACCAACTATGATATTACTTAAGTAGCAATTCTATCAATACCAATATGTGAACACAATTCCCCGTTTCTGCTCAAATAGTGCCTCAGTATAATGTAAAATTTTGAAAGGTTACGCAATATGAGTGACAAACTGTGACATTACTTTGTAAGCCTTCCGGCTTTCATTTAAATAATTGTTTGTTGCTAAGAAGCAAAAAAGTCGCACAACCTTGCTATCATAGCATCAAATATCAAAGTTTCCAGTATAACATGTTATCATTTACTCTCCGATGTCATTTATAAATAAGCAAATGCACAAATAAGAAAGAACAGCGCCGACCACATGATGCAGAACCTGACAAAAAACACAGAATATGCAAATGTCACACCAAACAAACATATGAAACAATAGCATGTCGGTATTTGTGATAAATTAGAAACTTAACTGGAAGCATTTAAAGCCTTGGGAAAGGTAATATTGGATCTATATGTAGGAAAAGGATTCGTAGTACGCCATCATGAAGTCGTGTCTTCTTAAGGGATGCCAATATTCTATCCATTATCTTTTGAAATTGTGCAGAAGGAAAAAAAAAACGTTGCTCTATCAAGAAACAAAAGATACAGTCGCTACAGGTGGCAATGGGAGCGGGTGGGACATATTAAGAAACATGTCAAAACCTGTCGTGTTAGTTTGAAACCCTTTTTGATCAGCTTGTTAAATTGAAGATTGAAATTTTGTAACTGTCTGTAAAAATTTAAATTATTTTTTAAACTAATAATGCGAAGCAACATACTTTTATGCTAATACTATGTTTCCATATGCTACAGGATTCATGTGGTTCATACTTGCATTAAATAAAAAAGATGTATAAGTATCAGTTTAGTCAGTATGCATGAACACACATGATTTTGATAGTCGTATTGACGCAATATTCCTTCACCATTGTCAATATATTCGAAGGGATATTCTGGTAACCATATTAAACGGGCAGTTAAATTTCTCAGACCCTAATATCTAAAACTCACATAAAGCGTTTTCCCGTCGATCTAGTACTATGCATAAAATATATGATTGAACCGAGAACTTCATTGCTTTCATCCACTATCATCCTTCTTCCACGGGTATCATGTTCATTAAAAAATTAAACAAATTACTAATATGAAGTGCATATTAATACTTAAATAACTAATCATTACAAAAATCAACAAATCATCAAAACTAACAAACAACAAACGATAAAAAAAAAAAAAAAAAAGCATTAAAAGTCATACCAACCACTAAACACTAACTTAAATTTAGCATATAAAATCATCTAGACCCTATTTTATAAAATCATGAAATCAATTTTGACTTTCTATAACTAAAATAGTTAGTCATCGCTTGATCTAAAATATTGTTGGTTTAGGGTTCATACCCAATTGTGTGATAGAAGACCTCAAAATTGGTCAATGAGAAGATTAAATTTAAGATAATCCATGTTGTATACCTTATTCTTGAAGGACTGAATCAAAGTTAGGGTTACACTTTCATGATTGATTTGTTTTTTGACACCATTAAACAAACCGATTCGATTTGTTTTGTTTCAGATTTTCAGATGGATGTTGTTGAGAGCTTTGGAAGTTCTGTGTCAAAGGCACGTTTTGTTTGTTCAATTTTTCATTTTGACACCTGAGTTTTATGTGGATTGACTCCGCCTTTTCTAAAGTTTTTTTTTTTGTTACACTTTTGACACATAAATTTTTTGACATAATTTTAATGAAAAAACGTATAAAATCGATTTTTTATAAATTTTGATCAAATATAGAAGTATTTAGGGTTTTTTGATTAAACATATTTTTAAAAAAATATAATAAAATAAATAGAATATTGCCTAGTAAGGAATGATTTGATTTTTTTGAAATGAAAAAGTCCCTACTAGAGGTTTTGTTTTATTAGGTAAAAGATGTTGTTTGTTACTTTTTGCTTCTTATTTCGCCTATTGTTGGATTTCTCATTCATCAAAGAAGAAAGTTTTATACTAATGTTTTTTTAATGAATTAAACGAATTTACAAGTACTTTGACTACTGTTGGATATTTCATACAAATCAAAGAAAAACGTTTTATATTCTTCAAGATTTTTAATGAACTAAACGAATTTGCAAGTTATACCGGAACTAGTGGTCTACGTAATGCATCTGCCTTTTTATTATTTTTTTATTACTGCCACTTTGTAAGCACAATGCTTATGGATCGGATCATCTATAAAATTTTCGCTACTGTCAACTATTTGATTTATTTTGTTTCTCCATCAAACCATATGCAACTAAAATGGCTTGATATTTTTTCTTTGTATAAAAATTATGCCAACCCGAATTGACCCGATAACCTAACCCGATATAACCCGAACCCGATAACCCGAATCCTTATAGGGTCGGGTTGCGGTTCATATTTTTTTAGCCCAAAACCCGATTCAACCCGACCCGATACACCCGACAACCCGACCCGTTAACACCCCTAGTTGTAAATAATGGTTATGTTTCTATGTCAACAAAGTTTAAGATCTCGTATACGTGCTATGAAAGAGGTTTAAGCTTGTCTTTGATCATATTTGCTCTTGCATTATATCTGATTTTATTGGTTATGTTTACTTTGGACGGAATAAAAACACGAAATTAAAAAACTTGTCCTAAAAGATTGGATAAAACGATAAAAGAAAGGGAAAATAACACCACTGGCCAGTGGTAAGTCCTTCCTTTGCTAAAGTAGTAGACCCGAGTTTGAGCCTCGCCTATGGGCAATTTTAATTATTTCTAGCCACAAGGATGATTGGTGTAAATATTTAGAGCCATAAGGACGATTTATCTAATTAACTTAAGGACGAATTGTGTAATTTTTTTGAGCCACATGGACGATTTATAGAATTAAATTTTGATTAAATCCACATGGACGATGGTTGAAAATTTTAGAGCCACAAGGATCTTTATGTAATTAACTCAAGAATGAATGGTGTAATTTTTTTGAGCCACATAGACGATTTATGTAAATAACTCTTGATTACCATATGCTACGTCAGACATTTTCCTAATGATGCATACAATATGAAAATTAAGAAAGTATTTGAATTTAATAGGAAAATTAAAAGTTTAGTGACTACACATTACACATTACTCAAATTTAAGCATTTCAACTTTAAAGAATTAGGATGCATGTTTTATAAGCAGTAGAAATAAATATATCTATGCAAAATATGAAATTTCTACATTATTGAGTTGCTTAATAAACAAACAAGTCAACCACCTTACTAAACTAAGCTTAAATGATACGAAACTAAAGAAATTAAAAAACTAAACCGACATGTTTATACAAACCATCTCTTGTGAAGAGCGAGAATATGAATCTTTAAACCGACATGTTTGTACAAACCATCTCTTGTGAAGAGCAAGAGTTAAAAATGATTTAATAGATGTCGTGTTAAACATGGGTATGTTTTAGCGACTTTGTGGTGTTTAGCGCATTTGTATGTCTTTATTGAGTGAAAAAAAAGGTTATGGTGAAAAAAATCTGTAAATGAAGCAATATGCTATCAAAATGTACAGGTGGCTTTGGCAAGGACATGTCCTCGGCAAAGGCCTGATAGACCCGGTTGGTTAACATTGACTGAGAAACTTGGTGGGCCCCACACTTTGTCCCCAAAAGCCTTATATTGTCGCCGCCAAAGTTATTAGCCATGAGGTTATAGTGAGGATAGTTTGGCTAGGACAAGTACTCGCCAAAAAACTTTAGCGAGGACTTATCCTCGCCAGAAGGTTCAAAATGTCCTCTCTAAAATCATCGAATGTTGTTGTAGCTTGTATTATATGATAAATGAAAAGTCTATACAAGCAACATATAAATACACAAAATAAAGAGACGATACCTTAATTCTAGACGAGCTAATAAGAGTGAGCCGACCTTATTAACTAACAAGTATAATATTAGAATGAATATAGAGTAGGTTTAGATTAAAGTTTTTAAAGCCATTTCTCTTATTAAGGTAAAAGAATTTAATCACTCCTGTAAATATCCCTGTTTTTTTTTTTTTTTTTTTTTTTTTTTTTTTTTAACTTGGCAAGGACCAAAAAAGAAGGTTAAATATATTGAAGGGACTGATAAAGTAAATAAGCGGAACCAAAGTAACCAAAGTGAAGCTCCAAGAAGAACTGGTTGGTGAGCTAAACAACAAAATGTGTAAAAATGGGTTTAATTGGATAAATATTTAAATACTTAAAAATGGGTCATTTGGGTCGCAGTTTAACTGTTCCAGTTATCATTTACCAGATGAATGGGTAAGTAATTTTACATGTTTATTTTGTATTAAATAAGTTGTTATGAATTGATTAAATTAATGAACCATTGAATCTGCTCTTGTTTATTTTGTTTTATGATGTGTTATTAATTTATTAGCTTTGTTTTTTTTGTTAAAAAATTTCGTTATGTTTTTTTCACTTAGAGGTGCCAATTTGAGACCCAAACATGGGTCTCGTTGGGTAAATATCTAGTTTGCGTCTTCTTAAATATTATAGACGGGTCTAATTGGGTATTTGATCGAAAGTGTAGTTATATAACAATTACCCAACGGGTCTAATCGGATCAATTTTTTTTAACTTTTTCTATTTTTTACTAAAAAAATTTATTGTCGACCCGTCAAAAACCTATCTAAGACCCGGACCCAACCCATCTAGACCCGGACCCATTTAGACCTATGCCTCTACCAGACCCGTCTAGACCCAAACCAACCTACACTTATTGACCCAACCCGACCCACCTATTTTGACACCTTTCACTTTCACTGTTTTGTTAAGAGATTATTGTGAACTGAATATGTTTATTGATTACCTGGTAATATTAGGGGTGTTTGGCTATTTAAAGGGTTTAGTAACCATAATCGATTTTCGGATGGTGGATAGTCGTGTTAAAATTTAACCCGAACCCATCCCATTGATGATTAAATGGATCAATCTTGCACCTCAAGTACTAATGATCAAATATTTGTTGGAAAACGTCAGATTATTAACAATCGCAATAAGTCATTAGCTTTGTTTTTGGGTTTATTCATTAGAAAATTTGATTACAAGTAGTACATGCTAATGCACTTTGGTGGTTAAAGGGTGTTTGGATTAACTTATATTTTGGGCTTTTCAACTTATTTTTGGTTTTACCACACAAAATGTGCTTATGTAACAGCTTATGGGCATATTTATGTATCAAGTTTTTTAGGCCATTTAAAACTGCATAAGCTCTTCGACATAAGCTAATTCAAACAAGGCGAAAAGTAAAACTGCATAATGCGTTACTTAAGTAACAGCTTATGGGCTTATTTATGTATATTCTAGTTATAACAAAAGACGTTGAGTAATGATTGGTAACAACATGCAAGTACGTTACTGTTATGATTTTGGCTCATGCTGCAATAATTGGTAACAAAATGCAAGTACGAACTGTTATGGATCATTAATAAATACTATTTACTGTCTCATTTTTTGTAGCTGAAATTTTGTTAGTGATAAAATTATTCTCACTTTCATTTCCATTCATAATCCCCAAATATTATTTATTTTATTTTTTTGTATAACTAGTGAAAATGAATCGCCCTTGATCAAATTCCTAAACTTGATTTATGTTTGTATTTCTTACAATTTAATTTTTTTCTTTTTTTGTAGGTAATAGGTATATAGAAACTTGAGTATGCAGTTAGGGTCTTTAATTATATAACGTATATAAGCCCTAGCTACTGAAAATCAAATTAAGGAGAGAGATGGAGGATTCAACGGATCGAATGTCGCAGCTTCCTGAATTTATCAATCATCACATCATGTCATTTTTGGACTCTCCTAAAGAGCGTCTTCGAATGAGTGTATTGTCTAAAAACTGGTTTGGGATTACGGCTTCTTTCCCCATTTTGGATTTTGATATCCGTAAATTTGAGGGATTCATTTCTTTTGACTCACTTGAAAATGGAAATTTCATAGACGAGTTTTTCAAGTATGTTGAGTATACCACCTCCAAGTTTTGCCAACAAAATGTCAGTGCACACACATTCAAACTTATTACAAAGCTTACGGATGCTACACAAATAGATATTGTTGACAAATGCGTTGAATTAATTCTTATCAAAGGCGTGCAGGTGTTGGTCATTGACATAAGGTTTTCATATTTGCCGTTATTGTTACCAATGTACCGTGTGTCTGACAAACTCGTATCTGCCTCTTCATTAACATCTTTGACAATACATGGTTGTGAGTTACCTTCGTCTATGATGGTTGATACCATCAAGTTCAAGTCTTTGAAGCTGTTGAAACTAAAATATGTCCCTATAGACGAGAAGATGATTACGCATCTGACCACTAGTTGCCCTCTTCTTGAGGAACTCACTCTTAAAATTCGTGGAGGTGATATATCAAGATTATGTGTTTATGGACTTCAGAATCTTCAACGACTTAAGTTTGTGATGGCGGGTGTCGTTGACAGAATAGATATTGAAGCTCCCAATCTATGCTTTCTTCAATTAACGCATATGATGGGAAGGGCCCCATGTTTTAATGTGGCTTCATGCAAAAAATAAACAACTGTGTACTATTATGGGGATCCCTCTCCAACATGGAAAGGGTTAGCTGACTTTTCATCCAGCTTCCCCTACCTTGAAACTCTGGTTTTGGATCTTCCTGATATATGCAAGAGCCTCAAGTTGTCAAGTCATTCCTTGAGAACATTTGTTCTACATTCGGATGATTGTGATTTGGAAGAACTTGATCTCGATACCCCTAATTTGCTTTCATTTGAATACACATTCGATTCAGGTTCTCCCTTTGCCGTGAAAAGGGGTTCAGCCTCATCAAAATTACGTATGAAATGCCACCCTTTAAATTCTGTTGACGCTCCTTGGTTTAAAAAGTTGAGGCGGATTTTGGACCAGAAAGTTCAATTCAAAGAGTTGGAGTTGTGTATGAGTGCGGTATTGTATTTACCCAGAATAATTTTTTTCCAGTCATTTATATGTTTGTACTTGCTCTTGAGCAATGATATAAAATAATCTTCACGGAACTTTGTACTTACTAATTGTCTTTTTCTAGGGTCTCTTTGAAGTCGAGGAATTGAGGATGATTCAGTCGCCGCCTTTTGAACTCGACCACGTTGATCTAGAACTAGACTGCATAATAGGTTTATCAGCTTATTTAGCTGTTGTGGATGGTGTACTCTGGTGTTGCAGACCTCGATCTCTAACTTTAGGATCATTAACTTTAGAATCATGTTTTCCTCTTCATTTTGAAGAATGGAGCCATATTGTCAAGGTAAGTTTTATATGTACTTTATAGTACCGCACAGAACATGATTTAAATTCTTTCTCGGTTTTGATTAACTAAAGAGACTATTTGTAATAAATAATCTTGTTGTATCTTTCTCAGTTTACATATGAGAAGCTACTTCTACAAGAAGATCAAGGCCAAACAAACATTCATATTGTGATGTCTTCATCTGCAAATGCCAAAAAGCACTTCAGTGATTTGACTTCATTGTTGACGGCATTACCTCGTGATGGACTAAGACCAATAATCACTTTCATAAAGGAAGAAGGTACAATTATATTTTTCTTTTTTAGATCAGCTAATTTAATGTACTCATGTATGACATATTCGTTATCTTTCGATGTATTGTTAATATGCAAACAGTACTTCAAGAAGCAGGGTACGAGATTCCATCAGTGGGGATGGAAGGAAGTATGCATACTCAGAGTACTAGTCTCCAAAAGGTTTAAATCGGCCTAGAAACCTTGATCCCGTGAACCCCAAAGATTTGGTTTTAGTGTTTTGTGGGAATTAGCTCCAATAACTAATGAAAACTGATAAACGGAAACATGTTGGTTTGGAAATGTAATCATGAGGATATGGTGGGTGATTTAGGTGAACAATGGAAGAGTATAGTCTGATTGCTGGAAAGATTATCTGTTATCAGAGATACTGTTGTATCAGACATAGTTTAGTTTCTAGTTTGTATGTCTAGCAGTTGAATAAGTAGCTATATGAATGGTTTGTTTGGGACTTGATATTGATGCGATGACTCGTATCTTTTAGTATGTACTCATGCATTGAATATTGGTAATGATGTGATGACTTCATATCTATGGTGCTTTTGCTACATATTGTTCAGCTATATAGAAGTGCTTGTTTGTAACTTGCTTATTCACCAGGACTGAGCAGGTAATGTTTAGACTCCCAAGTCCAAACAATGTCATCCCCATTCGGCATTTTGTTGATTTTTGCAATTGATTATAGTTCAAATACTTAAATTGCCAAACACATTTTTAGTTATATGGTCCAGGGTTCGATTTAATAATATGTATTTATCATTGGTTCAGCTGTCCAACAAATACTTTGTGATGCTGCTGCATATGTAGATTTTTAATGATTCTGAATTATAAGAAATAGGGTGGTTACCAAGTTTGCAAGTCTAATTATTACCACTGTTATCTATCTGATCCCTTCAACTTTTATTGTTCATTTGATCCGATCTATTTATAAAATCTTTGTGTCCTCTCCTCTGGTTCGAGGCAGAAACTATGTGGCTTGATTTGCTTATCATAGGACAAAAAAAGAAAATAGCTAACTAGAGCTCAAAACCTGTCAAACCATACAAATTAACCTCAAGACAATAACTATTCATGTCGCAAATCCATCAATCCCCAACATGTGACAGAATTCTTAATAGATACAAAATGAGCCAGTTGGGCGGCATACAATGATAAACGTCACAGAAAGAAATCTTGAAGCTCAGAATTTCTGTGAACGATAATCAGGAGCTATCAACCATGTCAAAAAGAAACTTAATCCTAACTACTTTAAGCTTAACCCGTCTTTCCAAAAGGGGGTCTCATGCCGGTAGGTGCTTCTGAAGTAATGGTAACTAAACATGTGCATAGGCGTGACCATGGTAAGTTCTACAAAATACAGATCTAGCTTGAGTTAATTAGCCTATAATATTGGTTGTTCTGGCCACGAATCTTTTTCAGCCTCGGATTCCACGAAATTATCATTTAGCTTCATTTCTACAAGATCGAGTACTTTCACGCACTTTTCAGCCTTATCAAACCGTTCTTTTGCAGTCAAAAGCTCTATCCGCCTCTCTTCCAGATCCATTTTTGCAGCTCTCTTTACCAAAGTAGTGTTTGCCTTCATTTTTAGAATTGAAGTTGACGTTTTTTGGGCAGCGTTCCTTTTGTGAATAGCTTCCAAGCGAGCTCGAAGCCATGCCACTTTCATGTTGGTTGCTTCTGCATCTAACACTTGCATCTCTATTTCTTCCATGTCAGAAATGATGGTTGCGACATCATTGGCTTGAATTCGCTTGACAACTTCACAAACAACCTCAAGGATAGATTCTCTCACAGAAGCTGTTTTGACTACACAATCAGATGCAATATCACCGTGTTTCTTGAAAATGGCTTCAAGGATCGGTGCATTGATTTTCTTCACTTTGTAGCCTTGGACACGTCTCATCCTGTTAACCTTTCTGGGCACTGCCTGCGGTATGATACGTGTCATGGTGTTGTACATAACCTTTTTGGGCGCTCCCTGCTGTATGATATGGATATAGATATAGATTAGAATTCGCAAGATTTCGGTTCTAATATGCTTACGATGGGCCAAAATCAAAAGTCTCTCAAAATGTACTTGATATTCATTCAAGTCCCTAATCATTTTATTTCAAAGATTAGATTTTTCTAGAGCAATATAGCTTTTTAATCATTTTTAAATATTAAAATTTTGTATAACTCTAGAAATAAACAAGATAAAAGTGTTTGCAAAGTCAGTCCAACCCGTTCTGAAAACACCCCTTTTGACCTATTACTCTATTAGCCTAACCTGTTTAAGAGTATGCAAATCTAGGCAAAAACCGTAAAGCCGAACCACAACGACAGCCATACTAGAATAGTTACCAAAAGAAAATGGCAGTACCTGTTCGTTATTTCTCTTGCGTTTTCCGTTCACTTTTGCAACAGATTGTGATGGCATTGGTGGATTTTCAAATGAAACCGTTTTCTTTCCATCTTCAGTGTGATGGCCTTGAAGGTTAACTCTATCCGTAGTTGCATGTTCACAATGCCTTAGAGTCTGCACCGTATCTATGCTTTCCTCTAGACACTCAGCTTTTATCTTATGAGTTGTATCGTTCCTCAAGTTGCTTGTCTCACTTGTACAACAAATAGTTTCTTTAGCCTCCTGTGAAAAAATGTAATTATAGCGCATACGGAAATAACGATGAATATTATTCTTTTAACATTTACACAGGTGACAGACCACCCAAACATCAATCTGGTTTGGTTTATGCCAATCTGATTTTTTTATTATTATTATTATTTAAAAAAAAAAAAAACGTGGTTTTATAAAGCAAAATGCCAATAGCATCAATGCTTTCTCCACAACTAGAGTTGTGAAATAACAAAAACGCCCTGAATCTACTCACATATCTTTAGCAAACACGTGCAAACATTTTGGAATAAACATAAAGAGAAATTCTCGAATCATACCATATCCGGGAGACGTGGTTGCAGTTTAGCAGCACAGTTCAGAAGAACTTTTTCCCCTAATTGCCGACAACCAGGTGAATCAATCTGCAATAGTATCGGATGTGATTAGCGATGAATGAGGAACCTTCATTAGTGAAGATGAGAAATATAGAAATCATCTGATGAACCTTATCTAGAGTAGCAATTATTAGAGCTTCAAGATCTCGAGCGAGCTCCTCATGTCCCTCTATGATCATGGTCATAATTTTCTCCATCTCGAGCACAGTAGCAGAGGTATTGGAGCTAAAAAGGTCAGAGGAAGAAAGAGAAAACTCAGTTGAGCACAAGAGCTTTCGTAACAGCAGTAGCAATTAGGAGATAAAAAGTGTCGAAGAATTTGAAATTAAACAAATAGAACAAGTCCTACTACTAGCATAGAAATAGAGTTCTTACTCGGCAGAAGTTAAAAATTGCTTAAACAGGCGACCTACTAGTCCTTCCACTTGTACGTCCAACATCATTACCGGCAATCTGGCTTTCCTTAATATTTCGAGAACTTTAGTCGTCTTACCACAGTATCCACTAGATGCAGAATATTGTTTCTCAAAGGACGTCACTAACACTTCAAAAAACTCCTGTCCACCAACGACAATAGAAAGGCAGTTACTTGGGACTATTAGTATGTTATACTATGAAGATTCTCCACTAGTCAAACCGAAAACTAGAAGTTTCATACCTTCATTTGTTCGTGATTGTAAGGGGCATTAGGTGCCATGATTCTTATAATCTCGCAGATGCAACATACAACTAAAATGTTCACATTCACGTCAGGATGTTTCAGCAGTTTTTCAGCAGTCAGTGCCTGAATGATTGGATGCAGTACTTTAACCATCGCTTGGTATGGCGGTGGTTGCACCCTAGATAGAACTTTCTCCATTTGCTATCACATGTACAAAAGTTAGTTAAAAGAGAATAGCAATTTGCTCTCACTTTTGGTCTGTTATGGTATATTATGTTTCTGTGATGAGATTTATGCTGTTTATCGACTTATTTATAGAGTTACTAAAGTGCTTATTTGAAATAATGCAATCTACTCTTATTGATAACTCAAACCGTTTTTACTTATCTGCTTAATTAAGTTTGGCAATTACCAAAAAGGAGATTGGGGCGAAATCATATTGCTGTAATCTTTTGTAACAGTTGCCCAACCGTTAAATGAGAACCTTACATACTGATGACTTAAAAATTCAAAGAAACGTGATTATACATCATCTATGTGGTTTGGTGAAACTTATGGAAATCATCCCTCGTCGATACTTTTTGCATAAATGGTCCCAACAGAACCCGTCATAAAGTAAACAGCCGCGACAAGGGGACCATTTATGACATTAGTATCAGCGAATGACAATCTTTGAGTTTAAGCCCAAATGTTCAAAAAATAATGTATTCAAAGTGCTTATTTGAGATCAAAGTGATTGGAATTTACTGTTAGTGAAATCCAAACTATTCGGCTTACCTACTTATTTGACATAACATTAAGAGGATGTTTGGGATTATTCATTTTTTTCTCCTTAAGCTGAAAAATAAGCACTTGAAGAATAAGTGTTTAGAATAGCTAATTATAAAATATTTATGACTAATTTCGGGGGTGTTTGTTTAGAGTAGTGATTGGGAGGCATAAAACACGTGCCTAAATTCATCATCCTGGTCGTTGCAGCCATGGGACCCACTTTTCTATAAACCATCAAGATGATGGCACATATGTTTAGGCATGAATTTAAGCATAAAACTTAGGTCTCCAAATCATTTTCCGTTTGTTTACGCTTATTTGTGGGCTTATATTTCACAAGCTAAAATTTCCCAGCTTATTTTTAAACTTATGGGCATAAGCCCATAAGTTTCAAAATAAGTCGAAATTTGGTCTTACGAAACATAAGCCGAAATCATATAAGCTCATAAACCCATAAATAAGCTTAAGCAAACACTTTAAAAGAAACACATTTCTACTTGCTTATCAAAAACTGCTTATTTTACCTCAAGATAGGCAATATTACTACCTTTTTTTTTTCTTCCCTCCCCCCCCCCCCCCCCCCCCCCCCCCTCTAAAAATAAGCAATCCCAGACACCATCTGAATTTTGTACCCTAGAAACTCCCTGTTTACTTTTTCAAAAGTGCTTATTTTACCTTAAAATAAGCCTCTCATTAAATATGAGTAAATAAGCAGAAAAAATAAGCAAATCCTAAAAACCCTTACCGTAAGAACGTTGAGAATGTCAGGAGTGGAAGAAGAGAGATGAAACAGCTTATTCACAACATCCATCAGCTGTCTAGTTAAATAAGACATTTTGGCTTCTCAAAAAGCTGACGGCAGCAAATGATGATGATGCTTTTAGTAGACTATGCACTCTGGTTTTCAAAAAGGGTGTTTGTTTGGTATATATTTCAATAAAGCACAAAAAAAAAAAAAAAAAAAAAAAAAAAAAAAAAAAAAAAAAAGTGATTGACACACCATTATTTTTATAAACATACCATTTTGTACAAAAATGTAATACACTTAAATACATAGTACAATACCATAATGCACAAAATGTGGTGCAAGAATAAAAAAAGTTGGTGTGCAAATCCACTCCTTAAAAAGATAGTGAAATTTGATTGAATATACCTTTTACATTTGTTGAAATTAATATTACAAAATTTAAAGAAATCTATACTATATTATAAAACATTTCAGATATTTCTAAAATGGAAAGCTTAAAAAATTAAAAATTAACACTTGCTTATTAAATACGGAGTAATTGTATTAATTTTACTATTAAAATACTATTTACAACTATTTATAGCACACATACGTTAACATATACAATTAATGCACTATTTAAATTACCCCTCACTCAAATATACAACTTTTTTATCATATTGTACAATATAATCAAGCTACTATTAATCATCTATTGTTAAAATCTAATAAGCCAAGCACTTAAAAAAAATCACGCATCTTAAAACACGTACAACTATGTCAAATGCGCAAGTCTCATCAGATATGTCATTGAAATGAACAACTTTAATTACAAATTATATTAATGTTTTGACACAAAATAATAACTCATACAATGGTAGTACCTAGTACGTGCCTCAAAGAGCTTAAAAAAATAATAATAATAAAAAAATTGGAGGTACTTATTATACATTGCTACCTAATCTAATTATATTGGCTTAACATGATTATACAATTGGATACATATTTACATTAATTGCAGTTATACTTTTTTTAATACTAAACAATAAAAGCACAAAAATAATCAGGCAAAACTATGGCTACAGATCGACACAAGCTAGCAAAATATATAACGAAAAGGCTTATAGATTCTCGAAAATTAATCATCCACCATACAAAGAAAAGAAAAGTAGATTATGACTAGCAAGTACATAGATATATCTAATCAATTTGCATACAAATTTTTTGAGCGGAGCCCCTCAACCCAGTACAAATGATAGTCGTCCTTACTGAATGGGACATAGCCTACCAAGGCCTCCATGTAGCTACACCACTTATGGAGGAGATAGCCTGGTTTTCTACAAAGAGGGCATTGATTTTTCCATGTCAGTCATTCCTTGATGCAACTCCCATGATAATAATGTTTACATGGAAGCTCAGTTAACATCTCTTTTAATTTGAAATCCTTTAGACATATGGCGCAAACTTCTTCACCTTCCGTTTTACTATACCAAGTGGGATTGGTTAGCCAGTGTTCTAAATCACGGGATATGATCTTACTCTTGGTGACGATCAACATCTTCAGTGCATGATCAAGTGATTCTTCTTTAGTCATGTAGCAACAGGGGTTTAGATCTCATTAGGGAGACCAATAGGGATAGAGTTCATCATAAGGAGAAACTGAAAAACAAACTCATTCAGGAGTACTTGTGGCGATCCATTGTAGGATCGATAAGAGTCAAGGTCAAATCCGTTAACTATAACTACTTGGTGGTTATGAACATATCACATTAATGGATATTGGAGAGGATTGAAGTGTCGCCTCGATCAACTTAACATATTTCTTAGGATCATCGATTTTCCCAAGGCTACATATATAAAAACAAACAGGCATGTGATTTATACCATCGATAGGCTTGAGATTTTCAACATTAGGGAGGTAGACAAGCTAGTGAGGTATGTCAGGAAAGGGGTATCCATTATAAGTAGGCATGTT
>JARVZY010000409.1:0-29466 GCA_030686995.1 Artemisia argyi | reverse complement strand
GAATAGTTATTGTCTAGGTTAGGATTTCTTTTTATTAGGTCTACTTGCTAGATTCCTTTCTAGTAAGATTTTTATTTTTATTTTTAGGTCTTCTTTAGTCTATCTTATTTCTTCGTGCTTTTGTTCGTAACTCTTCACCATTCACCATCATGGCAACCAACGAATTCTCCAACCTTAGGATCACTAGAAGTCGTAGCACCACTAAAGACCTCGTCTTGCCTTATGCAGAACCCGAAAGAGAAATGTGTAGGTTAAGACGAACTCACTCAACACCTGAACCATCCAGCATTGCTATCGACTTTGATGCACCTTTCTCTGAAGAAAATTCAGAAAATCACATCACAACCCCGAGCTCCCACAATGAGACGAATACTCCTATAATACCTCCTCCTAAGCGTCTCAAGGATTACTCTTCCCCAACTCCTCGTGGGTTTTCCAATGCCATTGTTTATCCAAACGAACACACCAACGAGGTCTTGCATGCGAATGATATTTGGCTTGTCAAAAGTGTGTGTAAGTTCCACGGACTTGATGAGGAAAATCCGATCCAACACATCAAGGACTTCCTAAAAATAGTGGATACCATCCATACGGGTGGGACTACTAGAAACACATCCCGACTGTGATTCTTCCGTTTTACCTTATACGGAAAAGCCCAAGAATGGTATAACAAACTCCCTTCCGAATCTATTTTCACATGGGAGCAACTCATATCCAAGTTCTATGAGAAGTTCTTTCCACCTGGAAAAACCTCAGCATTCAGGGATAGGATCCTTCGTTTCCGAAAGGGGAAGGATGAACCCTTCCATAAAGCGTGGACTAGATTCAAAGATTTAATAAGACAAGTTCCACATCATGGCATTAAACTTTGGCTCTTGGTCCAAATCTTTTACGAAAATATCTCCTCTAATGACCGGAACGGAATCAACCAATCTAGGAAAGGAAGATTGGCCAATCTTAGTGCCGAGGAAGGGTGGGACAGGATTGAAGAATATGCCCAAGACCTGGATGACACTTGGGATGAACCTGAGTCGACTATCGGCATTTCTGAAACCACCTCGGATCGATTGAGCAAAGTTCACAAAAGAATGGATTGCCTTGCTGGATCACAACCACCTAAAATGCTATCTAATCCTTACTTGATCTGTGATTACTGTGGAGGTCCGCATGAGGTGGAGGAATGCGGAGGAGCAGCCACAACTGAACATGCATGCTTGTCAGGAGGAGACATTAATGCTGATCCCTCCCTTTTGCCTTTCTACCAAAATGATGATTATACCCTTTGGGGAAATCTGGTAAGGAAAAGAGAAGGGGAGGGAGGCCCTGAATTCAAGATCAGGAGCAATTTCGAAGATGACCTTGGTCACTTCACTCAAGAAAAAGACTTGCAAATGAAAGGGCTTAATGAGCTTTTCGACGAACAGCAGGAGGATGTCGGAGAATTCTTCAGCAAGCTTAACTCAGCCCTAGATAACCTCCAACCACCATCAGAAAGAGGAAAAGATCCCATGCTCGCGATAACCACACGGGCCGGAACGACAACCAAGGACCCTCCTTACCCAAATTCGTCCCCAATCACACTCAATTCAGACAAACCTGGGGAGGAGGAGCACGATGTCGTCATTGGCACCCCGGACCAACCACCAGTAACAACCCCCTCCCCATCAGCCCTTCCTAACCCACCTGTGAGAATTCCATACCCATCCCGACTAAGGAACCAAAAAACGGAGAATGATAACAAGAGGTTCTTGTCATACCTAAAAGACTCGGTTGTCACCATACCTCTCCTGGATGCTTGCTATCACATGCCAAAGTATAGCACATATTTCAAAAAACTGCTCGCTAACAGGAAGAAGCTCGAGGGTCTTGTAACCCTAGGAGAAGAATGCTCAGTGGTGACCCATAAAGGGCTACCAAAGAAGGTAGACGATCCGGGCAGTTTCACCTTGCCATGCTCTATAGGTCCTCTATCAATCAAGAATGCTCTTGCCGATTTGGGAGCAAGTATTAACCTCATGCTTCTCTCTGTGTTCCGTAAACTAGGATATTCCGGATTGAAGCCTACCCGTATGAACATCCAACTAGCCGATAGATCAGTCAAATACCCCGAAGGGATATGTGAGAACGTGCTAGTCAAGGTTGGGAAATTCAAATTCCCTGTCGACTTCGTAATCCTGGATATGGAGGAGGACGACGTGGTACCTATCATTTTAGGTAGACCATTTCTTGCTACCGCTCGTGCAGTCATCGATGTCTACGATGGCAAATTGACCTTACGAGTAGGAGACGATAGCACAACCTTCGACATTAAGGATTCTATGGACCTCTCCCTCGAAGCATCCAACCGGCTCTACTTTATCGGGGAAGTAGATGAGCTCACAGATATCATTGTTGACTGCATCGATGAACAAATCGATGAAGGTTGGCTACGGGACGAGAGTTTTCTTCCTTTGCTGGAGGTGGAAAAGACGGAGGAAGTTAATGCAGTCTCCTTCTACCCCAGACAAGAGACAACGGAGCATCTCGAGCTCCGAAAGCCCGAGAACAAGCTAAAACCTTCTATTATCGAGCCCCCTGACGTTGATCTTAAAGAACTCCCTAATCATTGGAGTATGCCTTTCTTCAGGGAGAAAACCAACTCCCGGTAATCATAAATTCTTCCTTGGAAAAAGAACAAAAAGTTAAACTCTTAGAGGTCCTGAAGAAATACAAGGGGGTACTCGCATGGAGTGTGGCCGACATTAAGGGGATTGACTCTACTTTTTGCACACATAAGATTCTTATGGAGGAAGATTATAAACCCACTGTGCAACCCCAGAGGCGAGTTAACCCTAACATTAAGGAGGTAGTGAAGAAGGAAGTTATCAAACTTTTGGATGCAGGACTGATTTACCCAATCTCGGATAGCCCATGGGTTAGTCCTGTGCAGGTTATACCTAAAAAGGGTGGAATGACTGTAGTAAAAAATGACAAGGGTGAGATGGTGCCACAGAGAACTGTCACTGGATGGCGGGTATGCATTGACTATCGAAAGCTCAACGATGCCACGAGGAAAGATCACTTTCCCTTACCATTCATTGATCAGATGTTAGAAAGATTATCTGGACACGAGTACTATTGCTTCTTAGATGGATTCTCTGGATATTTTCAAATCCCCATAGCACCTGAGGACCAAGAAAAGACCACGTTTACTTGCCCCTATGGAACGTTTGCCTACAAACGGATGCCTTTTGGGCTATGTAATGCCCCCGCCACTTTCCAACGTTGCATGACCGCAATCTTTCACGAACTCATGGAAGACAGCATGGAAGTATTCATGGATGACTTTTCAGTCTTCGGGAACTCCTTCGACCGCTGTCTTGCTAATTTAGAGAAGATGCTTAAACGTTGCGAGGAAACCAACTTGGTGTTGAACTGGGAAAAGTGTCATTTCATGGTAAAGGAAGGGATTGTGTTGGGCCATAAGATTTCAGGGAATGGGATAGAGGTGGACCAAGCTAAGGTTGAAGCTATATCTAAGTTACCATACCCCACAACTGTTAAGGCAATACGCAGCTTTTTGGGGCACGCCGGATTTTATCGGAGATTCATCAAAGACTTCTCCAAAATTGCCCGGCCAATGACTCAATTGCTTGTGAAGGATGCTCCATTCGATTTTTCCCAAGAATGCAAGGATGCTTTCGACCTCCTAAAAAGGGAACTCACTCAAGCTCCAATCATGATCACACCCAACTGGGAATTACCATTTGAAATAATGTGTGACGCTAGCGACTTCGCTGTCGGGGCTGTATTAGGTCAGCGACGTGACAAGCTTTTCCAACCTATTTACTATGCTAGCAAAACCATGAATCCCGCCCAAGAGAACTACTCCACCACCGAAAAAGAATTATTAGCCGTAGTGTTTGCATTCGACAAGTTCCGACAATATCTTGTCCTTTCAAAGACAGTCGTCTTCACTGACCACTCGGCTCTTAGATATCTGTTTGCGAAACAGGACGCCAAGACACGACTAATTCGGTGGATCTTGTTGCTACAAGAATTTGATGTTGAGATTCGCGATAAGAGGGGGCAGAGAATCTAGCCGCCGATCATCTATCTCGCCTGGAAAACCCCTTGGATAAACACGATAGAAGTGAAATTAAGGATTCGTTTCCCGACGAACAACTGATGTCTATCCTTGATTCGGAACCATGGTACGCCGACTTCGCCAATTACTTCGCAAGTAGATGTAGACTTGTTCCTGAACACCTGACCAAATACGAAAGGAAGAGGTTCTTTTCCCAGCTGAAATATTACTTCTGGGATGAACCATTTTTATTCCGAAGGTGTCCTGACCACATTATAAGGCGTTGTGTTTCGGAGAATGAGGCAGTGAAGATCATGAGGGAATGTCACTCCGGTCCCTCTGGAGGGCATCATGGGATAAATGTTACTGCTCGAAAGATTCTCGATGCAGGATTCTATTGGCCCACAATTTTCCGTGATGTAAAAGATATGGTACAAGCGTGTGATGCATGTCAACGGGCTGGAAATATATCACATAGGGATGAGGCACCTCAGAACTTTATACAAGTTTGTGAGGTATTCGATGTTTGGGGGATTGACTTTATGGGACCCTTTCCATCCTCAGGAGGAAACGAGTACATCTTGGTCGCCATTGACTATGTTTCGAAATGGGTTGAAGCACAAGCCCTTAGGACTAATGATGCTAGAGTGGTCATTCATTTCCAAAAAAAGCTTTTCGCAAGATTTGGGATTCCGAAGGCTCTCATCAGTGATAGGGGGACACATTTTTGCAACGCGCAAATGAAAAAGGTCATGAAGAGGTATGGAGTACCCCACCGATTCTCCACCGCCTATCATCCACAGACCAATGGCCAAGTCGAAAACACCAATAGAGCTATTAAAAGAATACTTGAAAAAACGGTTAGTCAAAACAGAAAGGACTGGTCATTCAAACTCGACGAAGCCTTATGGGCATTCCGAACTGCTTACAAAACACCTATTGGAACGACCCCGTTCCGCATGGTGTATGGTAAGGCATGTCACTTACCGGTAGAATTAGAACACAAGGCTTATTGGGCGCTTAAGGCATGCAACTTAGATTACACAACTGCGGGGAACCATAGGTTTTTGCAATTACACGAGCTTGATGAACTTAGATTAGAAGCCTACGAATCCTCCATCACATATAAAGAGAGAGCTAAAAGATGGCATGATCAAAGAATTAAGAAACCCAAAGAATTTTCAGATGGAGACAAGGTCCTATTATACAATTCTCGGTTGCGATTATTTCCGGGAAAACTTAAGTCTAGATGGTATGGGCCGTTCACGGTGAAGAATTCCTCTAAATTTAGAGCTGTAGTGTTAGTTGATGACGAGGGTAGGGAATTCACGGTTAACATACAACGTGTAAAACATTACCAAGAAAATAACAATGAAATGATTAATGAGGAGGATGTGATGTTTGATGATGAAATCACGTAGTAACCCACGACTTTGAGTCTAGCTACAAGACTCGTAAATAAAGAAAAGCGCTTCTTGGGAGGCAACCCATGTTTTGTGTGATTTTAATTGTTTGATTGTTATTTGCTTCCGTATGCATGTTTTATTTTTATTGATGGTTGATCATGTTTCTCAATTAAAATGTGAAATACTTTATTATGTTGTTTAGCCTAGTCTTAACTCCAACCTAAAGGTATTTTTGCAAAAGATAAGTGTAAGGGGAAACCCCAAATATGTTTTTAAGAAACAAACCGATCATGATTATCCACAATATTTAATGAACATGTATATTCGTATTTGTTAGAGTCAAATGCTTGTATTGAGTCATAATGAAGTTTTGCAGGATTTTCCAGGAAGTAGGACAAAGTTTTTCCAGAAATTTTCCGGAAACTTAACATAAAGATTTCTGCAGGTCCATTCTGACGGCGTCAGGAAATTGCTCTTGACGGCGTCAAGAGTTAAAAATCTGGAAATTTTACCGGTTTTGTTTTTCTAACGGAGTCTTATGGTTTTTGTGAATTATTAAGTTTTATAATCTCCAGGAAATCTGCAAACTTCATTCCACAAGCATTATATCTTATTTTGTTTTCTAGGATTTAGTAACTTATATAGGATGCCGCCGATTTTACGCGAGGTTGCCTTGTCTACTTTTGTCAGGATTTACAGGTTATTTGTGACAAGAAGATGATTTATATTCTGGAAGGGAAGCTTTGATTGTTCGTTTTCTTGGAAGAAGATTTAACCTGGCCAACTAAAATCCATACCGAGCGAATCAGGGGAGTATTTGATTTCATTCTCTTTACTTTTTAACTTTTACATTCTTTACTTGAACATTGGGGACAATGTTCATCTTAAGTGTAAGGGGAGGGTAAAAAGATGATACCTTACATATGCACTTTCGCTTGAGTTTGTTTTGTTTGATAGTAGATGAGTAATAAAACTATGAGAAATACTTGTTAGTGTAATTTTAGCGCCAAATTTAAAATTTTTTACAACAATTAGGAGTGAAACTTTAGCCATAGCAAGCGTCTCATGGATAGGAGGTTGTATGACTAGCACATAACCGTATATTCAGAAAAATTTTCCACCCAAAAATGTGAGGTTCGCCTTTAGATTTGATAGGAAAAGCATTCATTATTAGTGCTTATGAGTGTACCGGTAGCATTTAGATTCTAGAACTTGCGTTAGTGATGCATCCCGAGACCGCTAGTGAGACTACATTCGTGTGGTAGGATTTACTACATGATAAGAGGCATTAGGATCACCCTTGTGTTAAACCCGTATTATAATTACTTGACCATTTAAGTCATATTACTTGGCTAGTTAAGTCAACTAATTTTTCCCACACCCTTTGCGTTGTACTCATTTTTAGTACACGATACCCCTAGTACACCCCTCCGAGCCTATCTTTTCGTTTCTAACTTTAAGCATTTTACTTAAAGGATGAATTTGTTACACCCCACTTAAATGTACACCCAAATCGCCTTAGCCTTCCGTGTATGCGCTCATTTTTAGTGCATTATTGTTATATGTTAAACCCTAAGTTAACTTTCTAATTGATTACATGGTTGCTAAGTCGAGTCATATCCTTGTACATATTGTTTTGGGACGATTGGGACTCATGGGTAAGTACTTATTTTATGGAGTAATGGGGAAGAACATAATATTATTACCCCCATATGTGCATTAATCTTAAAAGTGCTCCAAGTGTTTTGATTTTCTTAATTCGAGTCATTAGAATAGTTTAATGTAAAGTATGTAAAGATTCAAGTGTAAGGGGAGTGCTCAAACCCCTATGATGTATTATTTTGGATGGTAGGGTAAGAGTGTATGCAAAAAAAAAAAAAAAAAAAAAAAAAAAAAAAAGAAAAATCAAGAAAAAGAAAGAAAAAAAAATAGAAAAAGAAAAGAAAAAAAAAAAAAAAAAACATACGGACTACCATCCCGTTTCATTCTATGTTTATTTTATGTTTTTGTTATTTTTCATTTATTAGCTTAAGTCGAGTCTAGTCTTGGCTTAGCAACGCCATCTTGTACATGTAATTTACTAAGATTGTTAACTCGCCACCAGTAAAATTCCCTTTATCCAACAAAACCGTGTAATTCATATCCCTACACCTAACGATATAACCCTTTAAAAGACCTCTTTGATAGTTTATCCTAGGTGCTTACGCCATATGGTAATCTATTTTGTTATGACAGGTAGTGAGAGATATCTTCCATTTCCATAATGTTATATTACTTTATTACACCCGAGAGATGTGAGTATCTAAACACTATTTGTGAGGTGCTTGTGTATGACCTCCGTGCTTGTCTATTGGTCTTTAGTGGAACAATTATTTGTTGTAATTACTTTTATATTAGTGTTAAATGACCCCTAACATGTCTTTTGAGTAGAATAAAAGCTCATTTGCTTGAGGACAAGCAAATCTCAAGTGTAAGGGTATATGATGAGGCGAAAAATGATCCGTTTTTAGGGGGTCATTTAAGCCCGAATCCGAATTTATTTGATCAAATATTGCCCTAAATCGTTCCTTTTGTGATTTTAGGTGTTTGGAGAGCGAATTCTGGAAAAGAGGCTATTTTGGACGTTTTTGGAGCATAAAGTGAAGAAAACGACAAAGTACCAAAAATCCAAGCTGGAAATACAAGGTGACGGCGTCAAGGGTTTTCTCTTGACGGCATCAGACATGAAGAATAATTTACCGTAGCTGGTGACGGTGTCAGATGGAGTTATGGCGGCGTCAAAGTGGCCAATATTAATTTACCGAAGGTGGTGACGGCGTCACATAGGCCGTCACGATTGGATCTAGGGCGTCCGAGGAAGTGTATGGCGGCGAGTTGACGGCGTCATATTTAACTCTTGACGCCGTCAGGACGATTTTCCTATATATAGTTTTCTAGTTTTTTCATTAAAAAGAGAGAAGTTTTGGTGAAACCCTAAAGACGATTTTGGTGCCTCTTTTACAGGTTTTTCAAGGGTTCCAAACCCTTGAGACCTTGCATTGTAATTGAGATAAGTATACTCTTAATTCAATCAATATGTCTATGTGTTGGTTGTTTATCTTTTGTTCTTATCTTAATTCTACTATGCTAGGCTAGATCTCTCTTGTGTTTGCTTAGATCTAATGAAACCTAGATGTTGATTATGTGTTGATTACTTGTCTATTCTTGTTTTGAATGAATGATTTATATGTTAGGCTTAAGAAAACTGGCAGATCTCCAAATGGTAACATGCTTGAACGTCTTAAGAAACATGAACCGAGGCGTACTAGGTCTTTATTGGTTGTATTTAATGCATGAGCCACTGTTTACAATCCCTATAGTTGTGCTGGGTCATGGTGTAGGAGGAGATAAGAGCTCATAGAGTTGGGGAGTTATGTATGCCACTCCACGAATGGTATTAAGGAATACAACCCGTCATTCATACAAGTGTAACAAGTAATTGACATGTAAAAGATATCTAGGGAGTAATGAAGTCTAAGTAAACACAATTTCTCCAATTACTGCTCACAACCTTAGTTTAATATTAGTTTAATTTTATTTTCATTAGTTTAATTAGTTATAAAGTAGTTTTTGGGTTAGTTGAATAACAACTAATTCCGCCCACTCTTCTAAAAACCGAGATTTTACTTGCTTTCATAAAATATAAAAACACAAAAATAATCATCTTTCATCTCTAGAACTATTAATTAGGTTTTCTAATCCTAGCGACACTATTCCTAAGCTGAACGATCAATCCCCCGGTACTTGTCACTATACTATACTACAACGATCAGGTACACTGCCTGGTGGGGGTTGTAAGCCTCGCGAGATCCCTCGAGAGGTAAAGCAAGGTGCGATTCCCACGCATCATGAGCCTATAACTCACACTACCAACATATTGTGTTCAAACATTAAACAAACTCTATGAATATCACTCAACCTTTGTGTTGACCTCTCAAGCATGTATTTCAGGTTCATGATGATCAAGGATGGCACGGATACTCAAGAAGGCTATAAATTTTATTATCATTCAAAAACTCATTTAATGTAAATTGTAAACATGGAACCATCTGGGACCTCATTTTGTAATCTCTGATATTTATATAATTTGAATGATAAATCCTTTAAAACGACTCAATTAGAGTTCGTTTTCAATTATTGTGACTATTGTGCCGTCGAGTAACACCCAGTTTGAATTCCGCTACATCCATGAATTGGGGGTGTTCCAGATTGGTACCAGAGCCATGGTTATAGAGAAACGGGTCTAATTGAGACCTAAACTATAACCACACATACAAGCAAAAACATTTTTATAGCCTTCTGCTCTCCGTGTCTTCCATCCTCCAGACGATTATGGACTTATTAAGTATTTTATACTAGACAAACATGTTAGCACATGGATATATGTACCCTTAACATAATTGAGCATTTCCCCGTAAGCATTTTATACTACATGAACATATTAGTATATTGATATATAAACTCGATTTATTTTCAATCATTTATCTAAACAATGGACTAAACATATCTGCGTATGCCTATTCTAGGGCATTTCGACACAACCATATTCTCCCAATCATGTTCATACTCCAACATTTTATGTCCAAGATATTGTAACGAATTACAATGGTCTTTCCTATTTCCCGGACATTGTATGATACAATGGTCTTAATCATTTCTCAAATGTTTTGAGTCACACAATGGTCTAACCTACTTCCTAGACGTTGTAAATTGCACAATGGTCTAATCTACTTCCGAGACATTGTGATTTGCGTAATGGTCTCTGGAATTATTCCATCACCTCACCAATATCATTTCATATGATATCAAAAACCCATCACAATCTATCGATTTCTAAATAGAAATATGAGATTTCTAAAGGACAAACAAATCCATCATCTACAAAAGCTGAAGTTTCTCTACATTCATCAAAGTTTTCTTCTGAAACCTTCATTGTTAAAAGTTCGTGATCCTGGCCAAGTATGGACTGTTTTAGAATTACTTAAAACTTCCTTTCCACACACATATCTACCCATACTATCTTCTATGCAATGGAATGTGAAAACATAGGTTACAAGTCTTGTATGGGCGGGACTTTCAACTGAATGGTTTGACATCGCCTTTGTTTAGTGGACAGTTTCTCAAAAGCAACGGACATATCACAAGTATACCTAATTTAGGTATTTGAAAATTTTATCGAACCTTGGCTAAATATAGACTAGTCACCTATATTTAACCTAGGGACAGTGGAACATAGTCTGACTAACTATGTTCGACTTAAAATTTTCAAATACTGAGAATAGTGGTACTAGGGTTATGTTCAGATTAATTTCCTACTTGAACTCAATAAACCACCAGAATACTTTAAAACGATCTAGAGACACGATAGTGTCTTACCACTCTGCAAGATCTTAACACCTTATTTGTATTATTATCTAATTTCATTCTTGAAAGTTTTCATTTATAAGATAATCCGAACTACTATCTTGGGATAGTTATCAATTCTTCTCTTCGTCCCGTAGAAGTACTATCCTGTTTAGGTCCTAAGGATACCATTCCGTCATAAACCTTTAAAATCTCTTAAAATTTTAAAGCAAATTTGACATCTCTACCAATATTAATGTTAAGCATACACTACACACTTTTGTTCATCAACATATCACATCACTATCTTCACAACCGTTGGAACCACAAGCTCATTAACAGATCTTGATACACTTTTAAAGCTCAAATCATCCATAGTTACACCACAAGCACCCTGATCAGCTTTACAAGATTGAATATTCATCTTGTACTTTTGGAACACTAGTATCATCTCGTAATACACTACCTTGTAACTCACCGGCTAATTATGAATGTTGTGTTGGGAATTCTTAAGTAGGATGATTTATAATTATTTGAATGGATTGGGATGCCTTTTCGTTTAAATAAAGAAATTGTAAATCACCGAACCTTAAGTTTATATTTCCCTATTTACATTATTTGGGATGCCTCTCTATGTAAATAAAGAATTATAAACAAGTGGGCTTATTAGTATCCGAAATAACATAAGTATGAAGTCAATAAACACTAGGTACAACAACAGATTACCTACTAGGCTATGATTGCAACTACTATCCCAATTTCTGTTTAATATTCAACTACTATATCAATTCCTATTAATATTCGACTGCTATATCAATTTCCTTTGATATGCGACTATTATATGAATCTCTATTAATCACTCTTACCCTACCTTTCCTACATAAAAGTAAGCCTCATCCTACGCCATACACTGAAATGACAAATCAAACTACATCACTGGAAATCCCAGACTCTAGTCCTCATAAGTAACCACACCTCTTCATCGACACCACTCCAACATATAACACACATAGAACTTCGGGACGAAGTTCCCCGTAAGGGGTAGAGACTGTAACAATTCGCAATTTCAGGTTAATTACTATTCCCGGAAAATTTCACTATTCACTTTTACTATTCATTTTTCCCGAAATTTGATTTTTGTTTCTTAGCCTCGAGTGATAAATCATTTTCATGGCAAATTAAAAGTTTCACACTCATCAGATCATTTTCGCGAAAGTTATTAAGGAATTACACGTTTTAGGGTAAAACGTCATACAAAAATTCTACGCACAACGAAACTCGACCGTGATAATTTTCCCTATATCAGAAAAATGTTTGATACACTCATGATTTATTTGAGAATAAATCATGACTGAGAAAAACATGACCAAATAAACCTCGGCCGTGAAAAACAGGAATTCTCGTTTTTAAGCATTTTTACTCAGTCGTAACCTTAGCCTATACCTGCACCACGTTTCTAAGACGATTTGAGTTTTCACATTTTTGGAAAAAGTCAACATATTTTTCCCTCCTCCTTTGACCAAAAATCATTCCTTGATTTTATAAATCATTTCTTGATTTTTAGGCGTATGGTTTTATGTTTAAAAGACATTAAATACCAACCGACACTAGACTGAGCCCAGTCTAGATATTATAATTCATTTTAAATCATTTTTATCCTATTAGAAAAGTAACATTTTACTTTTCTCAATTTTACACAATATTCGTACGTTTTACGTATTACGCATTTTAGACCCGTGTTTCTAGTTTTAGCAGGGTTTTAGCACCCCAATGGAACCTACCACTCATTTTATAATTTATTATGGAGTATTTTGACAAGTTTAATCATTCTTCCAAGTTTCGTATCTTTACGATACCTGGTTTTACGTATTATGGCTTAATCGTTTACGGTTAGCATTTTACGGAGTCAAAACTAACTAAATAACTAGGATAATACCATCAAAAGCCAACACTTCCTCCCCAAGCCTCATGAACCGCCATAGGGGGGGGATTCACCTCACTTGTGGCATGATCTCATGCAAAGAACTCTAGGATGGTTACAAGTGTTAAACTTGGCCTCAAAGGGTTGACAAGTCAAGATTTCTAACCTCCTCCAAGCCATATAAAACCCCCTCCTCCCCTCCTTGGCTGTCCCATATCACACACACACCAACACCCTTTCATTAGCTAATTTCTTCCAAGTTTCATACAAGATTCAAGTGCTACAACAACATAGAAACACTAGTTTGGTTTTGATTCATCAAACTACTTCCAAACCCTAGAAACTTTGGTGATTCTCTTGAGTTTGAATCCACTCAAGTCACCTCAACTTTCATCATCTCTCTTTCAAGAATACAAGGGTAGAATGATTGCTTGAAGTGAAGTGGGGTGAAGCTTAAGTCTATCAAAGTCCTTACCTTACATGTTACTTACCTTTCTTGTAGAAAGCCAAAGTTGTAAGCAAACTCTAATACACTTCCTTGCTTAAATATCATATTCATGCTATTTACATATCATTCATGCTGTATATTGTCTTATGATTATGTCCATGATGTATAAAAATGGGTAAAACAAGTTATTGTAAATGATTGTTAACTTATGTTATTTAAACAAGTAAACTAGTAACTTTCTTGGAGAACCACGACCAAAATAGTACAACTATTATATTGGACACTTACTTACTGTTAAATAGGACCTAACAAAGAAACCATAGCAATTTGAACCACCTAAAACGAGTACACGAGTCAAAAGTTATGATCATTTGAAGTTACCAAAACTTTACGGCAAAACTGCCAAAATAGTTTCTGTGATAGAACATAAAAGACGCAAAAAGAGGCCTTTCTGGTCCGTTTCATGAAAAAGTTAAAGCATGAAAGTTGTCCGGAATCACGTTTTCTTCAAAAACTCAGGAGCACGTCTCCATAAAACCAATAACGAATGAGATTTTTCTCAGTTTATTAACAGCTATTTTACATATATATGTCACTATATAATGGTTATGGTTTAAAAAGACCAAAGAGGTCTTATGACCTAGAATCAAGACCACAACCATGGCTAGAGCCAAGGTTGAGTCTCAAGACCATGGAACAATGACCAAAGGTCATGGCAAGGCCATGACTAAATGACCATATAAACTTACTTAGGGGAAAACGTGAGCTAAAAGTTGGCGATAACTTAAACATACAATTTAGATCTACTTCATCTAAAAGAACCATGAGATATTACAAGAAATTGTCTTACAAGTTATAAGAAACTTACCCTAATAACAATCTTCATGTAAAGATAAACTTTCCTAAGTTTATTCAAATATTGGACATGTAACTTTTCGGATCAAAACTTATATATATATATATATATATATATATATATATATATATATATATATATATATATATATATATATATATATATATATATATATTATCAACTCCTACAATAGTAGGGAGCCTCATGTGAGGAGTTCATTATGTAAGCCGTCGAGATGAGTTGTGGATTTACGAATTAAAGTGTCCTGGCTCCTCGAACATTTACTACATGACTTCTGAATTATGTCGGCCCGAACGGTAGTAAACGATATATAAACTATACATGTTTCATGAATCATTTCTTTTCAAAGACTTACACTATACTAAGTACTACGTCATGGATTAAATGCAAGACATATATATAGGCAATTCTTCATTTTCTTAAACATTATTCCAAACCTAAGTTGCAACAATTATTCTAGGTTGCTCGTAGAAGTTCTCACGGCATATCCATCATTCTCATTATACATCATCCAACTCAAGGTGAGTTCATAGCCCCACTTTTTATTGTTTAACTATTTTACAAACCCATGGGGGGGATACATGCTATTATTTTTCTACTCGGACACAATGCTTTCTACTGTATGCTATCCAACTATGTTTTATTATCACTAGGTAACATCCTTGCCAAACCAAGATCCCTTATTATGAACCATTTAATCACTAGTAATAGTGAGCGCGAATATTGTAAATAGGCCTATTGGGATTGACGAATCCCATTTGTGTGGAACAACTACGAGTTCAAACAAATGCACTAATATTTGAGACATAGGTATGACGGCAAAATACCTACCGGGATAACTTCGCCGATTGATATTGGTACCCGTTAACGTTTTGGTGTCATAAGCTTAGTGAATTAATAACCATTCCGGGCGTATAACAACGTAGCCCATCTTTGTTTTCCAACCATTGGTGTGATCCTATAACTCACACTACCAACATATTGTGTTCAAACATTAAACAAACTCTATGAATATCACTCAACCTTTGTGTTGACCTCTCAAGCATGTATTTCAGGTTCATGATGATCAAGAATGGCACGGAAGGGCACGGATACTCAAGAGGGCTATAAATTTTATTATCATTCAAAAACTCATTTAATGTAAATTGTAAACATGGAACCATCTGGGACCTCATTTTGTAATCTCTGATATTTATATAATTTGAATGATAAATCCTTTAAAATGACTCAATTAGAGTTCGTTTTCAATTATTGTGACTATTGTGCCGTCGAGTAACACCCAGTTTAGATTCCGCTACATCCATGAATTGGGGGTGTTACATTCATGACAGGCCACACTCCTTCGTTATCACATTCAAGATGCGTGATGTTACTTAGAATCTATTCTTTACTCAACATTTTTATGATCTAAATGAGTATGGAATTTCAACACACCTTTCCCTTCTAAGCTCCCATACAGTTCCTTTTGTTTTTTCAACAATCTAGCAATGCGGCTGGTGCAGTCCTTTGCTCAAAGGGAGCTGAGATGACAAACGGAGGTGTAGGGGGAACTTAGAAGGGTTACGTATGTTGGTTTATTGCATTCCATTCTTTTTTTATGATCTAAAACCAACCGTCTACCAAGTAATGTGGCCATTGGAGTTCCAAGAACAAAGGTTGTTTCAAACACACCCTGAATTGCAACATTATCTTTTATTTCATTTACACTATATATTTTTTTTAATTTTAATATATATATATATATATATATATATATATTTTTTTGCAGAAATCATTAACATTGACAGTAGTGACTCAAGTTCATTTCACATATCAAGCAGTTCTGAAGGTCCTCAAAATACATGGGCAGACGACTTTCCAAAGGGATATTCTGGATCAGGCATAAAAAATGAAAATGCTAGGCCTGCCCAATGCTAAGACTTGTGAAGACAAGGGTATAAAACCATGGGAACCAAAAATGCCCAAAATTTGTTAAAAAGGAAAGGGTAAAAAGAAAATGTATTAGTTGAGTTAGGAAGTAATTTAAATAAACCTGTGTAATCCTTTTGTACTACTTTATTTGACTTTATCAATAAACATGTTGTCATTGCTCAATTTTCTCATTAATTGTTAGAATATTTTGATTGTTGTGTTCATTAAGAAGAACTTGGGATATATTTTGTATTATGTTAATCAAAAGTTTCTGCTGCTAAGAAAACGCTACTGCAGCTGGGTTTGTACTGCTAGATATGCGAGTGCAGGGGTCGATTGGTAACATTTACACTTAAGGGTTTAAATCCCCAATCAAATCGATAACTTTTATATTATAGTTTTAAATGATTGTTACAAACATTTAAAACTACAATTTGTATTAAAACAGCGAGCAAATCTTTGTAAATTTTTAAAAAATAAAACAATCCTATCTAAATTCATTTTTCAACTAACTTAATCTATTTAGGTAATGCTTAAATTAATTAAAGTAGATTACAACAACGTCATTTATGTTACAAGGATAAATGTGTACATGGTTAATGGTCAAAGTTCAAATTTTAACCTTCCAAATTCCACAATTAATTTATGTCGAATTACTATGCCTATAAAACTTTTACCTTTTTACTGCATTTCATCATTCTCAAACAATTTCTAATTAACACATACTTTATAATCTGCAAATGGATCAAGCAAGTTTGTGGTTTTTGTTCCTTACACATATTTACCAGTTTTATAAAATCTCTACAAACATCTGTATTTAGATATATGTAACATCATTTTCTTTGGTCCATTTCTAATCGTTTTATTGCTTTATGTTTTACAGCGGCATCATCCACACCACAACATCCTGCAGTTTGGTATATTGCAAAAATGGACCAAATGAGGAAGAAGAATATAAAGGCTTGGGAGAAGAATGAAAAGAAGCAAAGGAAGAAGTACAAAACAAGCAAGTTCAAGGCTGCAATAAGAAGAGAGAAGAAAGCTAAACTTGAAGAAGATGAAACTGTCGACCATGATGATCCTTTGGATCACATTGACTATGACAATCTTCATCTTGCTTATGATCAAGAGAAGGATCATAAGTTTAGCTTTCAGATTGTTTTCTTATTTCTATTGTTATGTTTAAATTTTTTTTTATTTAATGCAAGTAATGAACTGAATATGAATCGTTTAATTTTTGTGGCATTTTATATTTATCCCTAACAGCATTATGTTATGCCAAGCAGCATTAAGTTCTGAGTAATTACTAGCATTCACCCAAGCACCAATGTAAATAACAATTATACAGAAAAATTAATGGTAACATAGTGGTTCATACTGAATGATTAAAACATTAAAAATAACATAATAATGATTAATATCATCTTACATTAGGTTAAATTCAATGAAAATTATACAAATTATTTTGAATGCCTTTGTAAATATCAACAATGTTTCCACGGATTTCTTCTATTTCTGTATTCCGAAGATCAACTTTGTTATGATGCGCCAGTATGATTTCCTGATGCGCCAGTATGATCTCTTGGTTTTTTTTGTTCTGTTCTTTCAACCGCATGATTCGTTTGTTGTAAAGTTCAACCAACTGTCGTTCAATACCATATTGGCCTGCAGAATGGCATTTGTTCCAGCACTCTTGGGTTTGGCCGTGGATTTTATATTTTTTTTGGCATTGGAGGAGGAGGAGAAGTATCCGTTGAACGTTTTGTTTTCTTTGAAGGATTTGAAGATGATGAAGCCATTGCGTTCCAAACAAAAATTAAATATGTAATGAAAAGATGAAAGAAGTTGGCTGTAATTCCTTTGTATTTATAGGCACACAAAAGCCGCAATGGCACAACGTTTAAGTGTCACAATGGTTTACAATTAAGTATTTACATTTACACCGGTTTACAATAAGTATTTAACAGTCACAACGTTTCCCAAGCAGCATTAAGTTAAGCCTAGCGACATTAAGTTATGCCAAGCAGCATTAAGTTCTGACTTACTAGCATTCACCCAAATTCCAATCCAAACAGCTTTGTTAGTCTAGAAACAAAGAAAACACAAGCCATAACATATGTATCGAATTGTGACTACACTTAGATAATGTGTGACAAAATATGACTCTATGATTTACACACCTAAATAAATACTTCATAAGCTTGTATACAAAGTAATATTTAACCACAAAATTTCTAAGTATACTTCACGAAACATTTTTCATATTATATTCCGCTTCAATGCTAATTTGATACATGGATCGTGCTCCATTTTAAAAACCATTTGTTTTGAAAATAAGAGCTACGAAGCTCTGATGCCAATTGTGAAAACGTAGAGGGGGGTGAATACGTTACCGTTTAAAAAGTTTATACTTGTTGTATCAAATATCCATTTTATAGCTTGTTCTAATATGAAAGATGTTATGTGTAGTTAGTGACTAGCATAACTTAAAACATGTTATTATCCAAGTACAATCGACAAGTCACAACACAAGCAATCACATAATGCAAACATTAACGTAAAGCAATAAGTAAAAGAAAGAGCAAACCGAACACGAGAATTTATAGTGGTTCGGTCACGGATCTCCTCTCCGCCCTACTCCACTCCTCGAGTACCCAACTCGAGAGTTACTTCACTAGATCAGCAAGCTCCCGTCTCGGCGGAGAAAACCTTACAATCGTTTCTTACACTTTATCCGGTACAAAGCTAAATACCGGGTTCTTTTACAAAGGTACAACCACTCCTATCGTCGCCAATAATATTTCCGACACTAAGCTAGATGTCGAGTTCTTTCCCAAGGGTACAACCACTCCCACTATGTTTTGTGGCCCAACATAGAAACCTTGTGTTTTATGGCACAAACACATAAATCATCTAATCTATATTATGATGATACAATGTTGATCTAAGACATACATGTCTAATGGATATGGATGCATAATCTAAATGAACTTCTTGAATAAGAAGTCTTCAATCATTGAGGATGCCAAGTGCCCTTGAATCTTCATATGTTGGTATGCTTGAATGAATGATGACTTCAAAATCTTCTAACCTTATTGGTGGATCATGAAGTATGCTTAAAACATAATGATAGTTAGTAACATTAAGATCATTATGTAAAGGGTGATTCATTGATTTTTCTACATGGTTTTCTAATAATGTATATGTGTGTGTTTTTTTTATCATACATCATCAAGTTATGAGAAAACCATGGACTACTATTTATAGGAAAACAAGTAAAAATGTTTTTCCAAAACCATGTTCCAAAACTAGTAAAGATATCTTCCAAATATCTTTCCATATCTATCTCTAGTCTTATGAAGATTTTCTAGTCAACTACAAGATTGTAGTGTGTAAGGTGGTGTTTGTTTTTTAAGAGGCTCTGAATCTGAATATGAACCGCACATCTAAATCTGAATATGAGGCGTAAATGTCTGAATCTGACCGCATCTGAACGGGAAAAAAAACTCATGTTTGAACCGCACATTTGCTTGCTTGTACTCATTTTTTTTTTTTCTTTTGTGTCAGCAAGAGGCAACAAGAGGCATTCAGACACCCCTCTCAAGTCTTGACCATTAAGATCTTACTGCCTCTGAACGCGTCTGAACGGAAAAAATAAAACAAACAGTCTGAACGACCAAAATGTCTGACCGCGTCTGAACGGTTCAGATTAAGAGGCTGTTAAGAGCCTCTTAATGAAAAACAAACACCACCTAAGTCTAAACAAAATCTATGACATATCTACAAGACTCTTTCCAAGTTTAGACATGTCAGATTCTACAAGTCAATACACAATAGTTTGAGTGAGAATCTTTCCATATGTGTAAGAACTCTTACACATGATGTCATATATATATATATATATATATATATATATATATATATATATATATATATATATACTTTTAGATTAAGATATATATGAAAGTAAAATTGTAGAATGTATATATTGCCTAAGTAATATTGTTTTAGTAAGTTAATGAGTTACTAAAAATGTTTGATTCCTAATGTTATCACATTTTTATCAGTTGTGAAACTTACTAATATTACTTTATCACCTAAAGTGACACTTATTCTATTTTGCACCTAAAGTGCACTTTGACACCTAAAATACGTAAAGACTCTAAAAGTATTTTAGTCATTCTAAATGGTTGGTCAAGGGGTTTGATCATAACATGTACGAACCTGTGTTGTAGCATACGAGGACTCGAGACGTTGAGAGGTGTTTGAATGTTTCTTGAGACAAAATAAGATTACAAGTAACTTGTACATTTTACGTTATGTATCAAGTTATATGTTTGTCATCAATCAAAACAAATGAGACTGTATAGATTAAATATCGTAATATTTGCACTAACATTTTGTTTACTACAGTGTGATTAAGCACATCCAAACACCATCTCCTAAACATGCACATTATTAATCACCTTATAGCTTATAAATACAGTACACTTCATTTATATACCTCGCGCAGCTCTTCGACAAAAAACTAACAATCTCATCTCTACTCGCCTCACTTATAAATACAGATCCACGATGACTTTTTCATCGAAAAACTAACAATCTCCTAAACGCACACATTTCTATAACAAAATAAGCACATCCAAGCACCATCTTCTAATCACGCACATTATATCTCACTTGTACCTAAACTACTTAACCATCACAAAACACATAATAATAATCGTTATCTAATTGTACAACACAAAACACATTAATAAACGATTAACTAACCACGGAGATTACAAAACCACGACGACGATTATGAAACCACCGAGATTACAGATCGACGGTGACGATTACGAAACCACATCGATTACAGATCAACGGCGACCATTACAAAACCACGGCGATTATGGCAATGATTAACGGTTTGATTTTATGATTATGGCAACGATTACGGCCACGGTTAACGATTAACGGTTTGATTTTTTGATTACGGCAACGATTAATGATTAACGGTTTGATTTTATGATTACGGAAACGATTAACGATTAACAGTTTGATTTTATGGATAGGGTTATTTTGATGTAATAGTGAACGGATAGGGCTTTTATTCTTTAGAGTGAAAATCAGTTTCCACTTGTAAATAATTCTTTAGTTAAAAAAGTTATATAATAGTGTTACTGTGTAAAAAGTTTTGTGGCTTTTATATATAGTGCAATAAATGTAGCAAAATTATTATCCATATAAAAAATAAGTCAACAGTTTATCATACCGTGACAAAATAAGTGTAGAGAGTAACACTATTTTTGGTAGTGGCTTGAAGTTAATTAAATATTGAATTTCATTTATAATAAGCTTAATCACAATCCACTAGATTGTGGTTAGCAAAACCCTATAATACTACCTCTGTCTCAAATTTATTTTCTCATATTGACTTTTTCGGTCTTTCTTTATCAACTTTGACTATAAATTTTTTGTTTGTGTTATACAATTTTTGATAAAAATTATACTAAATGAAAGTACATTTTAAACTCATTCCGTTCATATATTTTGTATCAAGTATTAAGTAATATAAACAAAAATACTTAAGGTCAAAGTTGAAAAGTAAAGACCGAAAAAATTAATAGGGGACAATAAATTTGAGACGGAGGGAGTAATATATTCAATTGCTCAATAAAAAAAGTTGGAGAAAATTACCAAAATAGGCCAAAAATATTCGAGCATTTCATGGTTTGGTCATGATTTGACCCCATTTCCAATTTTGGTCACGCTCAACTGCTCGACTGCTCAACCGCCCTATCTGCGCGACACGTGTCCCACTTTCTCTTTTTTATTACTATTTTTGGGTGCAGGAAGATCTCTGACAAGATCTATATTACTGTAGGTAGTGGGTGTACTTTAATATTAAAAATTGCTCGACTCACTTGCTCGACTGACGGCTGCTCGACTGACGGCGTACTTTTTGACTTTGGAAAAGGAAAAAGGTGTCAGAATATCTTATGCTTGGATTGCTTTTGTACTTTCCAAAATCCCACTCAAATATTTTTTTATACTTTATTTTTGTACTTTATTTAATAAAATATTAAATTCACTTATTTTTCTAAACATAATTTAAAAAAAAAACACACACATCACATGTTACGGATTATCTAACAATGGTGCATGTTGAATGATTGATTGATACCGGTTTTTTCATCAAAAATGGTGAGTGTTTTGCATCAAGTCTTCCGTTTTTGATAAGTTCTTATTATTAGTGTTTTTGGAAGACCATTCGAATTGGGATGTTTGTTAGGGTTTTTATGTTTGTTAGTTTTCTTGGTTGATTAATTAAGTGATTGTGTCGATTGTGTCATTTGTTACTGTTTATTGGAAGATCCTAATTCCTTATCGTGATTAATTAATTAAGTGATTGTCTAAGCGCTTAATTCATTGTTGGAACAAATATGTTGAGGGTTTTTAGTACTTAAGAAGATTAAGTGCTTAGACATTTGGCTAATCTTTTGTTTTACTCGTTATTTACAAGATCGTTATGGTTTTTATGGTCATTACGTTTGTTGATTGCTTAATTAAGTGCTTATGCCCTTCGTTAATTCTCACTTTAGAGGTTTAAATTTGCTATGCTTATCTAGGTGCTCAACATTTGAGCTAAAAAATCCAACCATGTTTTTAATGGTATTTGGAGTGATTACGAGTGTTGTTTAGCACTGAATGCCTATTTTGTACAATAGTTAGAAAGAAATATAACGTTGGTCGACTTTCCACCATTGTGTTAAAATGTACGTTTAGCACATTGCAAATTTTAAGTTTATTGGAAGATGTAGTCACTGCCTTACATTGAATGTTAACATAGTATGTTCTTATTTCCTTTATTTCTGCTTATGTTTAGTATACTTAAGCTCACTGGCTAGAGCATGAGCAAGTGACGAAAATAGTATTCGTTGTTTTAGTTTTATTAAAGCTTACTGGCTACATAAAGGCTTATGGGATTGTTAAGTAGCTTACTTAAGGGTTATCCTAGCTTGATAGTTAATTTTTAAGTGATTATTATAGTGCTTATGTTTCTTAGTATTGCTATTGTATTGGATGTTTTATTAACTGTAAGCCTTATGCTAACATTTTTAAGTATATTTCTTTTTTGTAGGACTATGATTCAACACTTATCGTTAGGAGTAAATTGTGTTACTTCTCACGTATGAAAAAGGAATTAGACCAGCCGCGACAGTCATTATTTAAGGCCACATGTTTTGGACCGTGGCTAGATCTTACTTATGTTGATAATGAAGAACGTCTGGTTCAGTATATGCTTGAGAAACAAGTCTGCCAATACGATGATAACTATGATCTTCCAATTGTATATTGTGTGAATGGACATAGTTTTGTGTTTGGTCGGCATGAATTCTGCTTGATTATTGGGTTTAAATTTGGTATTCTCAGCTTTCGGAAATGGAGAAGTGGGGATATCCCATTTCGTGATCGTGTTTTTCCGGATAAGGTTGGACAGTATGTGAAAAACATCGATCTTCTATGTTATTGAAGATGAAGATGCTTTTTTAAACCTGTCGGATGCAGATGCTGTAAGGGTGTGTTTGTTGCTAACCTTAGAAGTTATATTCATGGGTAAGGATTTAGGGTCTGTCATTGATGATATGTTACTGAGGATGGTCGAAGATGTTGATGAGTGGAATGCATTCCCATGGGGCGAGTACATTTGGAGGCAGCTGTATGATTCAATCAGAAATGTTGCTTCAAAGAATCGAGTAGGATTGTATCCACCATTGGACAAAACAAAATCCAAGGATGTTCCGACCTATTGCTTGGCTGGATTTGTTTGTGCATTCAAGGTTATTAATTGCAATTCTTTGGTTACTGGTTAGAGTAATGCTTGATTATTATCTTTCTAGTCCTTGTAACTAATGGTTATGTTTTCATTTTTTGCAGATATGGATTATTGAGACTTCTGATAAAAGTCAGCTCTGGTGGAGGAAGGATGATGGGGTGATCCCAAGAGCGCTTTCTTGGTCGAAGCATAGACCATCGAAAAATTCTGATAATTTTGAACTACTATTTGCTAAGGTAAATATAATGTTTTTGGAACATCTTATAATGGTTCAAATAATTAATTTGTTTACCGTAGTTGTTTGCAAAGCACACGTTTACTACTACTCACAAAATAGGTTTTTTTCGCCATGATACAACTAGTTTAGCACAGAAAACTAAGTTCTATGTTTTTTATAGGAATCCAAACCAAAATTTGGTCTCATCCCAAACAAATTTGAGGCTGAATCTCAATGGTATACAGAATCATTAGAATTTTTTAAGTGGTATACCCCGAGGGCGCCGCCTGTTCGAAAGGGTGGACTTTATGATCATTATTGGAAGAAAAAGGCGAGTGATATGCCGAATATAAGTCAAGTTGATTCCTCAGGTGAGGTAGTTAAACATGTGGATGTGGTTGCTCTTGAAGCTGGTGTCAAGGCTTTGGAAGCCCGAACATTGAAACTCGAGACTATAATTCAGGTTTCTGTTTTACCTTTTTGCAATTTGTTTCCAAGTTATTTTCTTTTGAGAAACTTGTCATGGTATACACTAATAGGCTAGTTTTGTTCCACAATACTTTCACTTACAGTTACTTCCTAGCAAAAGAAAGAATGTGGAGACAGATCCTAATGAAAAGGTAATTTTATGATGTTGTCTTAAACAATACTTTCATTAATTTTAAGCATGTATTTTTTATTCAACTATAATGTTATACTAATTTTTGGTAAACAATTTGGTATGTAGGTTTACACTGCTCAAAGACAACGGGAGCCTTATGTAAAGGTGATTTATTTAGATGTGAAGAGTTTTATATTTTTAAATATGAGTTTCTAATTCTATGTGGTAAACCTTTCGTACGCAGTTTCATACTAGCAAACCAGAAAAGCAAGACAATTATGTTAACATATCTGATGCAGAAAAGGTAATTTTATTGTGTCGTGTAGGTGACATTAATATTAATTTATTTTTTTTAATATAAAGAGGGTTTTTGAATAGAAACAGTTGAAGTTGTCCTTTGGGGGTAGCGGGTCCTTTGGCTAACTATTTTTATATCATTGGTAGGACAATGATCTTGCTGATGAGTATTGCAGTCAAGGCAATGATTTTCTTAACATGTTTGAGTCGCCATGCATTGAAGATGGACCATACAATGGATCACATGGACGAAATGTTGTAAACGATGAAAAGCAAGAGGATATCTGTCCACCTAATGAACCAAACAGCAAAATTTTAGCTCGGGTGAAACTTCCTCACGAGCTTTATGAAATGAAGAAGAGGTTCGAAAAATCTATTAGGTCGCCGTTTATTGAAGTAAAACCTTCACCAGTTCCTAGCATAGATGAATTGAAAAATCGGAAGAACATTCTTGATCCGATTATGGTTCAAATGTTACTGCAAGTAAGACCTTGGGTAGAGGTATGATGTTTAAGATCCTTTGTATTAATATAAGCACGTGGTATTGTGATTGTTTTGATATTAAAGGTGATTTATTTTTGTTATTTTGTATTTCAGGTTCTTGAACGACCATATCACAATCTTGACAAAATTTATGTTAACTACGAAATTGATCGATTTCTCCTTATGGAAGGGTGGCGTAATTGTAAGTTTCCTTGGTCCGGTGATATAGTTGTGGGTCGTAATTTCTGGGATTCTCTAATCGGCCTTGATGATAAACGCAAAGGATGGCTGCTTGACGAGGTAAAGTAAATACATCTTTTATTTACTTTGCTCAGTTTTATATAAAATTGTGCCTTTGATTGTATGTACTTGCCAACTGATTTCAAGTAACTTTTATTTGAGGTAAATTGCCAAACATTATACTTGTGGATTCTATAAAATTGTTTCAAAGAGAAGTTGATAATTTGAACTTCACATTGAAAATCTCAATTATAAGGGCACATCTATCTAACGATGTTGATGGGTTCCATTGCTTAGTTTGACTGAGTTCCCATAAAATCATTTGTGTGCTTGATATTGATCCTATTTTCTTGGTTCAATTACAGATAACAAAGAATATGATCAATATCAAGCACACCAATGGTTTTATGGGAACTCGGTCAAATTAAGGAATGGAACCCATATACATTGTTTGAGGCGTGTTGTTTGTGATAATGATATAGTGTGTATTGTTTATGGCAATCCACACTCCTTCATTATCCCATTACTCACATGCTTTTATATAATCCACAATATTTCCTTCGGCACACCTTGGTAATTTGTATCATATAAGAGTTGTTTGAAATCTGTTTCGAGGTATATAAAATGAAAATCGCATTTTTTATACAACCAACTGAATATTTTATCTTTCTTCTTTTTCTTTTCACAGCACATTGATATATGGATTGGCTACATGTGGCATACTAGACCAGCCGATATGGATTGGTCGATGGTTAGCTGCTTTTTTCTACCACTACTGATGAATGGATCGATGCCTTTGTTCTATGTAAACAAAGAAAAATACCCTCTTGGATGGGCTGATGTTGAACGGGTTTTTATCCCCATAAATGAACCTGAAACACATTGGTCTCTTGCTGTGTTTCACATCCGGACTGGTAAAGTTACATTCTATGATACTCAACCCTATCCTGAGATTGAAACGCGTGATTTTTACCTGAGAATGAGGGATTGCCTAGAGAAAAGGCTTCCGGAAGTGCTGAAAGAAGCAAATTTGTTTGAACAGAAGGGAATCGATCCTATGTCCTATAGGATTACGTTTACGAATGATGAGAATGTTCCAAGGCAGGGTGGGTTGTTTGACGACTGTGGGGTGTGGGTTTGCATGTTATTATTCAGGTATGTCATTCTACATAGCATTTAAAATACGTTTTCCAAGAAACATTGATACTTGTACAAATACTTTTAGAATTATAATATGATACTTGTACAAATCTAATACTTGATACCTAAGATAAACATTCATTAAGAAACATGTAAGATACATGCAGTAGGATAGGCAAAGCTACAAGCGCATTTATTTTTTCCCATCTTGGTTTGGTTCACCATTAATGGCCGACTTGCTGCTACTTGCCTCACCGTACACTTCTCGTCTGAGATCTTCTAGAATTTTAGATGGCAATTGCATATTTGGTTCGGCATTTGGGCCATATCTTTCATAAATCTCCGGAAATATTACTTCTTTGAGAACCTTGTTTGACCATTGCCTATCTTCAGCGTTATATTTGAACGTAACTTTTTTAGGTTTTTTAGACATATTTCCTAAGTAACTAAGTTTTATAGTAGGGTGAATATAAATCACCATGTGACAACAACCCCTTAAATAGCAAAATCCTCACCACATGGCAAGTCACATGTAAACAGTCCATATGTAGTCATCCTATAAATAGATAAATGTAGTCCACAAGTTAGTAAAAATTGGCAGCTAAGGCATATTCCTGACTGACGTTCGCTATTTTCAATGTGAATGGTATAAATGAATTGAATAGTTGGATTACTTGATTAACAGTAGTGATGTATATATATAATGGTTTTTACAGGTTGGGAAACGGCAAGCTTTTGGACTTTGACAACCCTATTCAAGCACCGTTGGCATATCGAGAGAGGTTGATCAAGTTTTATTACAAGCATAAAATACATGTTCCTTGAATGTTCCAAAAGACGGCAAGCTTTTGTGTAAACATTTGTATGGTCCTTTTGTAAACTATGTTGGAAACAATACATTATCTATGGTATCGCATGGGAACTAGCATGTAGTTGCGGGTTATGTAATCCTCCGGGATAACTTTGGGTTTATGCATACCCAACATTTTGTATTTACCACCGCTTTTATGGCTAGTGAATGGATATTAACTATGTCTAGTGACTCCAGCTTAAATTGATTGTTACGTATTTTATGATCGATTGCTCGACTGATGGTTGGGGAGATGGATCATTTAATGTGATAGGAGTAGATTGATATTTATTACATACTTCATTTTATGTTGGCTTCTCTATCCCCTATTTAAAGGGTACATAGTTCATTTGTGTTTACTCAAAACAAATGGAAGGCCCTTCTATGTTAATCGAAGAACTTGCAAATGCCGCGGATTCTCATTTGATTAGCAAACAAGTGTATGTGTTATTTCATAGAGAGACAATGGAGGCGGAGCAGGCTGTGGTTGATCTTGAGATGCGTTGTGCTCATGCGGCGGAAAAAATCCGTAAGAAGAAAGCTTATATTGTAGAATTCCAAGCGGTAAATGGCATTGAAGCTGCAAATGCCGTTACTTATTTGAAGGAAATGGTTGGGGTAGAAGAGGAACAAGAGGCTCTTTTGAAGACAATGCTGGTGAATGCGCAACGTGCTGCTCGTCAGAGGCGTCGCTATATGGCAAAGGTCTATAACCAAATAACGGGATGAAGTGGGAAGGGTTTGCTTTTCTATGTTGGTCTTTTGGTTTGCATAAGTCTTTACAATATCCTATCTAGTTTTTGGTTGGCATAAATCTCATGTATTTAGTTCTAATAGTATGTGTAATGCTTATGTGTGTTTGATTAATTATATGTCTAACATAAAACCGTATAAAATAAATGGCAAAACCTTGAACAATAATCAATAAAAACAAGCAAGTAGCATTAAGTTCTTATACTGCAAATAACCTCAATAGTAGCAAAAGAGCATAACAAAAAATATAACATGACATTTAAACAACATTATTTTCATCTACTACGGGTCACCCAAGTTAAACTGTTCGTGGTTCCAATCCATTTCATCATATTGATGCGAACTTGATGTTCCATATGTTGATGGTTGTATCGAACCTGAGGTTCCATACATTGATGGTTGTCCCCAACCTGATGTTCCAGCCATTGATGGTTGTACCCAACCTGATGTTCCCTCCATTGATGGTTGTCCCCAACCTACTGCTCCCCCCATTGAGGGTTGGACCCAACCCGATGCTCCATCCATTGATGGATGTACCCAACCTGAGGCTCCCTGATTAGATGTGCCCTCCATCGATGGGTATTGCCAATATGAATTTCCCAACATCGATGGTTGTTGCCAAACTGCGTTTCCCACATTTTCCTGGAAAAAACATTATTTAAACAATGGTACTCTAATGTACAAAAAATATTATTTTGAATAAGAGAATACAATTCAATTACATTTCTTTTTGGCAATGGTTCCATGCATGATTGACGCATGTGTCCAACCTTCCAGCACCTTGTACACGTTACAAGAGTTGGTAATTCTCCTTGAGATGCAATACGGTTTTTGTTTTTTGGTCTCCCTGATTGTTTTCGAATCACACCTGGTGGCTTCACAATTTGCAAGCCATCCGGTTTCTCCCATTCGGATGATTCTCCTACAGGGTAAACCAATCCTTGGTATGTCCCTTTTAGCGTTGTTGTTTTAAACCAATACCAGACCAAATGATTACAGTCTCTTTGTTTAAGAAATCTACTAACCGCTATTGCATGACCACATGGTATACC
>JARVZY010003458.1:0-64225 GCA_030686995.1 Artemisia argyi | reverse complement strand
CACACTTTCAAATCTTATTGGGACACTCCATTGTACAAATAGTTAAAGCATATTATATTTAATGTACAACTGTCTGTTGCACACAGTAGAGTGTCCCAATAAATTTTGAGAGTGTGCGAATCATTTCCCTTTTAAATTTGATAAACAAACATGTTTTTGTTTAGAAATGGCAAAGCTTTTTTACCGCATGTTGTAGCCCTTAAGATGGAGCAACCTACAAAACAAAATCAAAACCAGGAAAATTAAATAAGGTATTTGTTTTAGGTGAACGAATTATAGTTAAGAAGTTAATAAGATGGTTGCTAAAAAAAAAAAAAAAAAAAAAAAAAAAAAAAAAAAAAAACAAAACAAAACTACTCAGTCTTTGTTATTTATAAAGAACAAGTGTCCTCTGTTTCTCATGTTAAACTCTTAAACCCAAAAGCCCAATTAAATTACAAAATATTGTAGCCCATATATATTAGATATACCAGCAATCCAACATTGGGGTATTCATCGGTTCGGTTCTCGGTTAATCGGTTTATTCGATTCGGGTTATTTGGTTAAAAAAAATTTTTGGGTCATAAAAGAACCGAACCGAAAATATCTATGACCGAACCGAGAACCGAACCGAAGTTCGGTTCGGTTATAGATCAAAACCGAAAACCGGATTTTATACTTAAATTACACTATTTATATATTTTTTTAAATTTAATTATATATATTTTTGGCAAAAAAAATATTTCAAACATAAAAAAGTGTTTTTTATATTAGTATAAAATTTTAATGGACATTTTTTATATATAAAATAATATAAATAAATAAAATATATATATATATATATATATATATATATATATATATATATATATATATATATTCGGTTTTCGGTTCAGATAGCTAAACACATATCCAAACCGAAAACCAAATTTTTAATTCGGTTCGGTTCAATTTTAACAAATTCAGTTCGGTTATATGTTCGGTTTGATTTTTTTTCGATTTACTTCGGTTCGGTTTCGATTTATTACCCGAACCATGAACACCCCTAGTCCCAACCCCACATCTCTGTGGAGTAATATACTAATATGTCACTTGTTGTCCAAACAATTTACTGGGTCCATGTTGAATTCGTACTTTTACTTTTACATGGTTGAACAAAATTTTATGTTTTCTTAACTAACAATAATACACGGTCCCGCCGAAACAAACTAGTGACAATTAACAAGTGTTCTAAAAGGCGCGCCAAGACGCGAGGCGTGGCCTCGGCATCACGAAATGGACCAAGGCGTGAAGTCTAGGCGTCGTGTGAAAAGACGTGGAATAAAGCGCGCCTTATCGTATGGCGTGGCGCCATTTTTAGAAGGGGATGATGTGGGCTTAAATTTTGGGCCTAGTAATTTCTAAACATAGTTCAAATTTTCACTTTATTTCTTATGCATATCACTTTTTCTAAGCTCACCTTTTGTAAACTCGATATGCATATAAAATATGATATTATAACATAAATGATAAATATATAAATATTTTTTCGCCGCCTTAGTCACACCGCAAAAAACGTCATGGCTTCGCCATGACACGTAAGGCTTGAGGCGTGGCCTTGCCGCCACGCCACGCCTCACGCCATTTATAACATTGCAATTAACTGATTGGGTAAATTTGGGTTTAAAAACTCCTAACATATTAAACTCAATCATATATTTCTACTCGCTCAGCTTACCAAAATTTTGATATAAGTATTTAATCGTTACTTGGTAGATTAATTGAAACTATTTAGTGTGCGTTTGTTTTGTTCTTAGGTTTGAAATATGATTAAGTATTCAATCATATAAATGTTGTTTGTTTTCGTGTGGGTATGAAATTAATATATTGTTTTCAAAAAAAATAAAAAGAGAACACTAAACAAATATACGTGGCTAATATATGTGCACGATTTTCTCGTTAGTCAAATGTCACAAAAGTAGCCAAAATCAAGTAGCCAAAATCCTTAGTGGCTAGGTGGGTATTGTGAAAGACCGCATTTGAAGGTATCATTTAACGTACCAAATGTCATATTTCTAAAACAAACATTTGTTTTGAGTGCAAATCCAAATCATTCATTCTATACCATCAAAACAAACTGCACCTAAATGTTGTTTGCTTTGTAAGTTAAGATACAGATTAAAATCATAATTTGCATTATTTTAAAACTGAAAAAAAAGTGATAAAAAAGCACGAGGCTCACTTAATTAATGGTAAAAACACAATAAACAATTCAAATAAATATAATGAAAAGACGTATGTGAGTTGTGACACTAGTTAACTTTTCAAATGAAAATTGGTTTTCTTTCTAACTCCACCTTCACGTATTTTGGTTGGTATCATGAAACACCTCATATGAAGGTGTCATATCTAATTTTCAAATCGAACACCACACTCCAAACATTTGTCATTTCTTTAATTCCATTCCTCATATGTAAAAGGCAAACAAGCACTAAGGGTGCGTTTGGTTGGGGTGATTTGGGTGGGGTTTCGATTTGTGTCATGAAAATCAATTGTTTGGGTTGTGGTTTGGATTTGGAATAATGACGACAGCCCACAAAATCAATAAAAGGCAAAGGAGATGGGTTTGAGTGGATTACACTCTCTTACACACATTGATATTTTTAATGTCTCTATCTCTCTCACACATATACACACTTTTAATTTTTAAATAATAATTTTAATTTTAATTAAGGACACGTTTGGTTTGTAGATGGGTTTAGAATTAGGATTATAATTTAGATTTGGATTTGTATTTAACGAGGTGGGAAACCCGCGCGTTGCGGCGGGGGGTTTTGCCAAAGAAGCAGTTTCCGTTGAGTTTAGTAAGTGCTGTAAACTGGAAATAGATTATGATAGTGTTTTCCATACATAAGGCTTCACATGCACTTGCTGCATAAATGTTATACAAAAAATGAGGCGCACAGCCAAATGTCATCTCCTACAGAAAGCATCACTGTAAATGTTACACAAAAGATAAGTAGGTTGGCACCATGAAGATTTTACGCCTACGCTATAAGGCCTACATTTTCCAGTTGCAGAAGTGGGGTGTTGCCGTCTTGGTTAGCAGTTGATGGTTCTTTCTTCGATTTTGGTGGTTGGACTTGCTGGAACAGTTTTTTTGCAGGCTGGGTGGTTGTTTTGTGGGTAGTCATTTGAGTTTCTGCTGCTGTTTCTTTTTTCTGGTGTAGCGGCTATTCCCTCTGGTGCAGGGTTGCTTTCGATGGTTTTTGGACGGCAGTTTCTGTCATTCATGGTTGTAGTAGAAGATTTGAGCATCGTATACCTTGTATTTCTTCTATTGATATGAGAAATTTTTAAGCTATTGGTTGTTACCTGTGTGGGTGAATGGTTTTTTTAAACGAACGAGAGACTTGTGAGCTGTCTGATCTATTTTGTATGCCTCATCCAGTTTTATAAATTTACCTCTTCTACCATTAAAAATATAAAAGCTTGCAGAAATCAAGCCTTCTTGAAAAAAAAAAAAAAGTTAAGAATTCTTACAGTCACTACATGGAAAAAAAATGCGTACCAATAAATGACTGGACTATTCGTCATCAATAACAATTTATTGAGTTTGATTGATCCTTATTTGGTAGTCCTATCTTCTTAAAGTGAATGTTGTTTGCGCATACCACCTGCAGGAACGATAAAATCAATGATCCATTTCTGATCCATTTAAACACACATCTAAAGTCCCTCTAAAGAAATAAAGAATAAATAATTTACATTTTAGTAACTACATCTGCTGCATGAAATCTAGCCAAACTTTCGGCCTACAATAACTACCATATAAATACATCATGTATATTGGTCCATTTATTTGAAGCCCATTTATTTGATTAAAAACAAATATTTGAGCATGGCCACCATTCATTTGATGGAACATGGCCACCATTTATTTGAAACCCAAAAGATGTCACGTGTATGCCTTTTTTTTATACTTATGTAACAATCTTTGAATCAGTAATAAATTTTGCATCATGTATATTGCACCTGCTTGTGTTAAATGTATTGTGACACACATTTGACTAAACATCACAAACCGATTATAGGAACGGCTACCTGCATTTGTTTTTCGTCTCTGATATTCATGATTTGCATCGACTGATGAGGTAGAACTTGGCGGTCCTGGTATCGTTCAACAATTGTAGGATCCTGAACACAATGTGTATACCTTTGAAAGCAATATGTTCGGAAATATCATAAACACATAGTATATAGCGATTAAGCACACATCACATGTTCTTAGAATGTCACTGTCAAGATAATTCAATGACATATTCAGACTTACACGCTCTTTAAAATAAAGTACGTCCAAAAAACGATGAAGACCTGAACCGGATCGGGCACGTTTTTTGTCTGCCGGCACGTGTGCTCACGTTATGCAAGCTGGTATCATGGCGCCCAAAATCAGATGCAATAATAATAGGACCGAACAGACCACTCTCAGTTATCTTGACAGGTAAGTGAATTAGTGCAAATTTTTTAGAAAAAATATACCAGATATGGTAAATTCGTTTTAGAAACCTAGTCATTTAACAAATTACCAATGTGACTGTTGAAAAAAACAAAAAAACTGAAGGGGTTGATGATAGTCGTATGTCTCCTGATTCTGTAATATTGTTAGGGAAGCAAAAATAGTAAAAATGTATAACTGTCTTTTGTGAATGCATTATGTACCTGCATATCTTTTGGGGCAACATGAGCTAATGACAACAATCACATGTTTTTAGTCAACACGCTGCCAAAGGTGAACTCAAGTCAGTTGCAATGCTCAGAACTGAACTCGAACTAAACACGATTATAACTATAAAATTATTAAGCTAATTAATCTACCAGATAGCTTCACACTATTCTAGTACAATTAAGTAAATATAACTTTTGGATAAATTCTACATATACTTCGGGTTGAGACTTTACACACAGCAGGCAAATTAGTAGAACAAAATATTACTCAACAAAGCTAGCTAGTTAGAAGAAAAGGTGAATAAAGTAGAGTTGGAAATAAATTTACAAACCTCGCTGGCATTTCTTAGCTTGAATTGATTATCATCATCAACAACCTCATCATCATAATCCACACCAGCTGCAATCAAAAGGAAATTTGAAAATCCGTTAAAAAGCATCATTTTATTGCAATTGAGGCTGATAATCAAGAAATACTACAAAAGCAACAGATCTAATTCTTTTTTTCCTTAAAAAAAAAACCCAAACTACTTTCGAAATCCACATCAGCCTTAACCTAAAAAAAAATAGCACCATTCCTAAACACCAAAAGCAATTGGTACCATTCGACTTTTTTTTTCAATATAAAAGGGTAAGCAGAACCCAATCCCAAACGACCGCTAAAATTGTTCATGTCCATATTCCTTTTTTATATAAACAACTTGAAACTATGTAACTCTGAACTACGTACGCAAAGCTATGTATATCATACACAAACAATGAAATAAGTATTTGAAAAAAGAAATCCCAAACATACCTGTGAACATCTGTTATTATTCGGTGTCCCTGTGGCCAACAGAAAACACTATATTAATTAAGAGACGTATCTAAACGCAAAGATGAAAAACAACTTATTTAGTTAAAAAGTAAGCTCTCGGGAAAGAGATGGTGGGGTTTACCTTCACTTGTATGACAACCTGGTTGTTCACCAGGATTATAAAATGCCATCATCTGAATCACACTGCAAATCACTGTAGCAGTAATCCACCGAAAGGCAATCAAATAAAGAGGATACATCCGACATGGGTGCAATGATAATAAAATGCCCCACCAAGATGCAGACATTCTTAGGTTCGCCGAACCAAGATGCAACCAACAACCAAACCATTATATCATACTAATGTTTGTTGGGATTAGTATCCCAAAATTGATGCCTCATACCAATAGTGAATTGCTACCCCCGAAACTCCTTTTTCCAATCACTCACAGATGTAAAACATTCGATCATTCTACCACGACAATGATTGTGATTAAAGCATCAATAAATAAAGTATCATAGCAGTTGTGGGAGGGGATAAAATGGTATGCGAGTTGCAAGCACAATGACGTGCTGGCCCGCCAAGATACGGGTCGATTTCACTCACCACAATCCGTCCACCCTAAACACAACAGTGTCATGATTGTCCACAACAGATACATCAAGTTAGAAAACAGTGTATAAGCACACAACGGTAGCCAAGCATCAACAAAAGTATCCAATCCACCATGGCTGAAAACACCACTCTCGTGGTGCTGCCCCGCCAAGGGACCAGACATGTTAAATAGCGTACCAATATGGCTGCCAAGCCGGCTGGTTGCCCAGATTTATACACCACAAACGTTCTACCTTTTCTTAGCCGCCATGGCTGCAAACACGACTACCATTGTGCTGCCGTGCCAATGTGCGGGCTACGATCATCCACCACAATAAATGTGATTAAAGCATTAATAAACTAAGCATCATAACAGTTGTGGGACAGGGTAAAATGGTATGCGACCCGCCATGGCTGCAAGCACAATGACGTGCTGCCCCGCCAAGATACATGCCGATTTCACCCACCACAATTCCCAACAATGAACACAAACGTTCTACATTTTCTTAGCCGCCATGGCTGCAAACACCACTACTACGGTGCTGCCGTGCCAAGTTGCAGCGTAGGATCATTCACCACAATCAATGTGATTAAAGCATTAATAAACCAAGCATCATAACAGTTGTGGGACGGGATAAAAAAACCAAGCATTTTCACCTTCTCATCACTTTTAGTCACCTTAGCAAATAAAAAAAAAAAGTATATAAGCATAAATGAGATAAAAAAAAAATTATCCCAAACACCCCCTTAGACCAAAATGACAATAATAAGAGAAGTTGAAAGCCAATATACCTTTTCTAGTTTTTCTTCCAAGCTGGTAAAGAAGGCTTAATGCACACTAAAATAAGGCTCAGATTCTGCATTTTCTTTGGGCAACATGGCGCACCCGCTATGGCTGCAACCACATAACATGCCTTGTTACCGAGGCAAGTTGCGGGAATGCGCTAGTCACACTCATGAAATAGTTAATATGCAGAATGTTCATCATTGCCCACACATTTATGATATCAGGCTTTCAAATATAGGCTCAGCTAGGGCAGCAATTAGGAAAGAATGGACGCACCCGTCATGGCTGCAACTCTAAGAGGCTGTCGTGCCAAGATACGGGTAATCTCATTTTTAACATGACCCGTTAAACTCATCATAGCCTCGAGATAGCAATCTAAATTAAATTGCAAAGAAGTATACATTGTATTCCATGCAACTTGGTCACATCTGCAAGGTTAATGCAGGCCAGCGTAAGCAAAAAATCAACAGAAACAATAAACAGCTTATATTGTTGCCCATGGCTGCAAACATAGCTGTTTGCCGTGCCATCCACACGACGTACGACACGGCTGTAAACCAACTTAGTTGCCCTGTTGATTCGCCTCAAACGGTCAGATAATTATTGGTCAACCACTTGTGAATGGTCAATTATAATAGTCAAACAGCTGAGGCAAATGCTTCCGTGAAATACAGTGTTTTCCCGGGTCGTAATGTCCCAACGAGGTTGTGATGGTATTAAAAACGAATCTGTGATCAGTGAATGTGAACAGGAAAGGTATAAGTGTGTGTGTGTGTGATTACACTAAGGTTTTATAAAACAAAATAAACTATTAAAACGATTACGTAAAACCTAGATATCTAAAACGTTTAAACGTACACCAAATTAAAATCAGACGCTACTGCGTACTGAGAAAAAGGTGAGGTTTAAGGAAAAATAAACTATAGGGGTTAAAAATGAAAATTCTATAAACTTAAACTTAAAAGAAAATTAAATTAAAAAGAAAATTATTTTTTAGATTATTTTATTATTTATTATTAATTAAAAAACTATTTAACTATTTAATTAAACCTAATTTAAATCAAACTAAAAATTATAAATACTACAAATTAAACTAAAAACTTGTAAAAATAATTTCTAAAATTAAAAATGAACATGAAGAAAGTATAAAAAATAAAAATAAATGTTTTTGTCTTTTTATAGATTTTCTATCAATTAAAAACTATTTATATTATTTATACTAATTAAACTATTCTAAATTACAAATAATTCTAAATTAACTTAGAAAATTATGAAAAAATTTATAAAACTATTTTATAACATATAAAAGCTAGGAAAAATATAAAAACTAGGTATTGCTTTATAAAAATTAATTATGCTATTTAAAACTTAATTATTAATTAATTATTAATAAAACTAATATTAATTTTAATAAATACTAAATTACAAAATAAAAATCTAATAAAATTACTAAAAATACTTTAATATAAGAGGAAATTAATAAAAATATAAAAATACAAATTACTTAATAAAAATCTAAAAATGAAAATTAAAATTAAATTAAATTAAATAGAAACTATCACTTATTTTTATATTGTCTTTTCTGGATTTTTCTTTTACAAAACTATATTATACTTAAAAATAAACAACTTTAGTAAAAACAACTAATTTATAAGCTATTAATAAGCTCTGTGGAAGCTTATTACTTTCACAGTTGACCACAGTTGACCAAAGAAGCAATTAATCTAAAACTGACTTGTGTGGGACCCTTTATGGTATATTCTGGTTCTAATAAGTTAAGTAAACAAGTTAAAACAAAAATAAGCAATAATGGTTCACAGAATAAGCTAAATGATCAAAATAAGCACTTTAATTATTTAACTCAACTCAGAAAATGGGACACACTAGATTGCTTATTTTAGGTGGGACCCAGGGGTCTTATGGTCAAACAAAAGGTCAATGGGGGATCCCTGGTAGGAGGGGGGTTCTAAGGAACTAAATTTGAGGTGTGGGGCCCACTGAGGTGGTCACAAAACCACCACAAAGTGGGTGGTGTAGCTGTAGTAACTGCTGCACAGGGTAACTTGCAGCCCTGCAGCCTTGTTTCTTGGCTTGTGGGGCCCAGAGGAAAATTGGAAAAAATAAAAGGACCAAGGAACTTCAAAGTTAAGGTGGTAGACAACTAAACCTCAAAAGCTCTCAGTCTAAATCTCACCACAAAAATCACAACAATTACTTGAAATTTTGGAAAAATATGAAAGGTGCAATTTTGACTTTTCAAGTAAACTAGGACAGTTGACTTTTATGAACTTATGATGAATCTAACAAACTAATAATGTTATACTAAGATGAAATAACACCAAATTAAGCTAAAATACCTAAAGATGAAATGATATGAGGGTTTGTGGATCCTAAATGACCAACAGTTAACTATTGGGAACTATGGAAGGTGATTTTGACTATTTAGTGTTAAAATGACCAAACTAATGACTCAATTAACTAAACCTATCCTAATGTATTCTAAGTAAGCTAGGAACACAGCAAGAAATAACCAATATCACAGAGTATTCAGCAATGCCAAACACCCTTGTATGTGACAGATTTGAAGGATTTTCAAAGCAAATGGTAAGATTAAACCACAATACTGATTACAAACACTATATTAAGATTATTTAAGATCAAATAAGCATAGAACATCCACAATACAAGCATAAAACACTGATTTGTCAAATAAGCATATTATACTAAATTATTTCAATTATAAGCATAAATGAATTCCAAAGAACAAGCTGATGAGATTAAGCTATATTATCAATAACAAGTATAAAATAAACATATAAGAATACTAATTAAGCAGTAAAAAGCATTATCTAAGTAAAAAGCATAAAAAGGAAATATTGCTTACAATTGATACAAACTGAGATGTGATGAACCAAGGAACAAAATCACTTCCTATAGCCTCCCATAAGGCTCTAATACCATGAAATTCCAAAATCACACCCTGCTTCTTACTTCCACTAGCTTGAACACTGATTTTTATATTTTTCACTATTTTTTCTATTTTTAAAGTATTTTTGTGATTACACTCTAAACTGAGTTTTTGGGATATCTAAAAGCTTTAATAAGCTTTGTCAAGGCTTATGTGAGCTTATCAATTCAATACAGCAACAATAAACAACATTCAAACCTTTTGAGATTTTTGAGTAAAACTAAATATCAACTGAGAATCAAACTGAACTTTGAAATTAACTTGAATTAAAGATAGTAATACATGAATTTAACTGATACAAGCTTGTTTTAATTGAAAATACAACCTAATGAATAAATTACACTACCTACGACTTGATTAAACTAAAACTAAACTAATAATCTTCACCCAGTGCTTCTTTTCTTCTTTATAGCAATTTTCTGAGTTTTGTGGGACCCACTTGACCTTTCCCACCACATCTTAGCCGTTGATAAGGTCTGAGTCATCTCCACCGTTCAAATTGGCTTTTTGGCGCCAATTTGTCAAAGTGTCAGTGTTTTGCGTGGAGAGGGTTTTAGGCATTAAATGAGGTTTGGTGAGGCGTGGAGGACAAGGGGAGAGGGTAGGACAGCTGGGGGTTGAGGTGGAAAGCCAGGTGGTGGGTGGTATTGGTAGCAGCGGTGGTGGTATTGGGAGGGAAGGGTGACTGGGTGGAGTGGTATTGTAGTTTGACCGGGGTCAAACTTGCAAAGGGTGTGGATTGGGCTGTGGTGTTTGGGCTTGCTGGATCATATAACAAAAAGGGCCAAGGGGTGGTATGGATTGGGTTTATTTTTGGGTAATAATAATATAGGGTCCGGTTTGGTTTTTAGAAATTACACAAGGACCACTTTTGTAATTATTTCAAAGTTGAGGGGCTGTTGTGGTATTTTCCAAAGTTAATCAAGGACTATAATTGCCAATATTGAATAACCCACGGACCTTGATTTCATAATTTTCCATTTTAATACCCCGAGGACCTTTTCTGTCAATTCACCAAACTTCAGGGACTGATTATGTAATTTCACCAAACTTATCACCCAAGGACCATTCCTGCAAAAGATTATTAGTACAAGGACCAAAATTGATTTTTCTCAAAGTTTTTACATCCCAGGGACCATTTATGTCAATTTCCAAAGTTGAGGGACTAAACTTGTAATTTTATGAAACTTTGCACCAAAGGACTAAATATGTAACTTTATGATTAAAAAGGACCTTTGGTGACTTTTTTAAGTTTTTAGAATAACCAGGGACTAGTTTTGCCAATTTATGAAACTTGAGGGACTGAAACTGCCAATTATGCAAACTTTGTACGTTTTTCATTTGTTTTTGCATATTTTGCATTTGAAACATATAAAACACACCTTTAAGATATTTTAAGTATTTTGATACATATTTGAGTGTTTTTGTATGTTTTGGCAGCTCAGATTTGTATAAAATGATGAGTATTTAGACACTCATCAATCCCCCACACTAAACTATTGCTAGTCCATAGCAATCTTTTGAGAAAAACTTAATGGATTTGAAAAACTCTTTACCAAAAGCCATCACTTCTGGAGTAGCTAGGTGTAAGAACTGTGGCACACCTGATAACCGTGTGATTTTGAGCAAATCACCAGCTGTCAACGGATTTGATTTGTCTTTACCAAAAGCCGTTTGCTTCTGGACTAGCCAACTCTTGATGGAATAGTCAACATCTTGGTGAGCTGATTACCAATTATGGATTTTCCACGGCCTTTACCACAAGGCATAATCTTGCGGGCTAGCCAACTCATTAGCTTTTGAGGATAATGGGGAGTTGAGGAACCATACAATTTTGGGCAAATTGCAAGCCATAAACGGGTTTGAGTTATCTTTACCAAGAACCGTTTGCTCCTGGATTAGCCAATCCTTATGTGGGTTAGACATGGCGGACTGATAACCATTTATTGCGTTCTAAGTGAGAAAAAAATTTAAAATTTTGGCTAAAATGGGGGTTCTTGATGGAACATGTGTTTAAATTCGTTAGAATAACGAATCTCCCCCCACACTTAGAACTGAATATTGTCCTCAATATTCAAAGTACCGGGTGTTAAACCGAACTTAGAATGTAAGAAGGAAATATTACTAGCCATTATTTTATGTGTATATACATACATATATTTTTTTAGATAAAACTTCTTAAATAGAAGCTATCACTATATTTACATTTTTTTTTTTTTTTTACTGAGATATTTACATATATACATCATGTGGGTTAGTATCTCCCCCACACTTAGGGTGAAAACCCTAAGTAAATGTTACTGTTTTTATTTACCGAGTCGCTAGCTTGACTCGACCCCGAATTTATTTGTCCATGGGGAAGCATGATGTGGAAGAGACAATCAACATCGGACTTTCATTCAAGATGTTTGGATAGACATTTGAAACACGTGAAAGTTCCACACCGATGAGATATACAGAGAGACCCTAGCTCATAATTTATAAATGAGAATGCCGGGGTCAAAGATAATGTCTTCATTCCCGAAGGAGTGAAGAACATGATATATGAAGAAAAGAAAGAAAGTCATGATGAAAATCATAACTAACTCCTCATCTTCAATAGGAGAATTCATTGTTTCATGAATCTCCTCTTTTAAGCTCGTTTGATCAAGACATATTATGGGTATGTCTAGATCAAAATAGAAATTATCATACTCCGGAGGAGATATGATATGAGTGAGTTCACCGGAGAACTCCTCAAAGGTGAATGATTCGTATTCGGGATTGATTTGAGTGAGTTCATTGGGGAACTCCTCAATAGTAAATGATTCATAAACGGAAAGAGAATTATAAGAATGAGAAGTGGTGATACCACTTATCTTCTCTCCCGTTTGATCAAAATGGAACGTTTGCAATTCAGGAATAGAATCATTGATCAAAATCTCACTATCCTTGACGGGAATAGGAGATGAAATAGGCTCTTCATTAAAAGCCTCGATTCTAGAAATGAGAAGATTAGCATTTAGTAAAGTAAGACGAAGAGCTTCGTCTTGGATTATTTCTTCCTCATTCTCTTTTTCTGAGTTGACAAGCTCAGAAGGTAATTCCCCCACATAACTTATGTCTCCACAAGATAAAGAATAGTTCTCATCAGAATCAGAGAACATCTCAATATGATCATTTGGGAAGACAATAGGGGGAGGAATATCACACATGTGATCAAGAATTCCCTGTGACTCACTTGGGATTGAGACAAGGTTCTCAACACTAGACTTTATGAATTCGTCCGATTCCTTTTCAGGAACAGTGTCAAGATGCTCGTCCCCCATGCTCAGAGAGTGAGTGGGAACCTCGGGTGTGATAACATCATACTCAGGGAGATGAGAAGGACTAGCAGTAATGGATTCTACAAGTTCCATTATTTCTACTGCTGGTGATTCAGTTATATTCTTTTCTCCCTGTATATCCATGGAAGGAGTCTCAACTGATGAACTTGATGAGGTATCATCACTTTCATCATCCTCATCGAGAAAAACAGCATTTTGAAATTTGGTACGTGTTATAGCTGCTTGTTCTAAGACTAGTAATTCTTCCATGCTTCTTTCGTCTCTAGCAGCATGTTTTTCAGCAAGTAATTCCGTGATAGATTTATCACGAGAATATTGAGTGAGTGGAGACTGTGGGGGTGTGGATGTGTCAAAACCGAAAGTATAAGAACTAGAACAATGTTCAGGTTTATAATACGGTTGACATTGAAAATCATCATGAGGACCCCCACAATGTACACAAGAAAAACTTGGTGCATTGAGAGACGACATATTAGCCAACTCCTCCTTAAGGTTTTTAAGTTTTTCAAGAACCTCTAGACAAGGGTCTTGCTGGTTTTGAGGAGTTGCTTGAATCATTTGGCACTGTGGAGGTGGGTCTTAAAACGAATAGTCGTAATTTTTACAAGGAAATGGATTCCTTGTTTGACAATCAGAGCTAAAGTGTGGACCTCCACAGTACTCACAACAGTAAAACTGCTGAGTCTGGCTTGGTGTATTTTGATACAAAGCATCATTGATATTTGGATAATATGATTCTTGCTCGTATGAATGTGATGGGTAGTTGGAAAAATTTGAGGAGTCGTTGAATAAGTTTTGATTAGGATCATAAGCAAATGAATTACTTGATCCACAAAACAAACAACTCCCGTCTTGAATATCATTACCACATTGTTCACATGTACACCAACGACATGGAAAACCGAAAAGCGGCTCACCACAACCGACACAAGGAACAAAATCTGGAGGTGGGACAAGTGGTGTGCTCTGAGAGCTAGGAATTTCCACCACTTCCGTTATGGTCTCTGGTTTTTGTTTTTGATAAATGTGAAGATTAGGCAAATCGTTCTTTTCAGTCACTGCCCTAAGCTCTGTACGTTTGCTTGACAAACTTTTAACCGTAAACCGTGAAAGGTTAGGATCAATTGTGAGCTTAGATTCTTGGACAACCGTAGGTTGGACGTATTTAGCACTTTCATTGTCAGAGGAAAGTACAGGGTCCTTTGTCACCCCGGTTTCTCGTTCCATTTCCCTCACTGGAGAGGGAATATGAATCGATGGTCCATCATAATCAACACGAATTCTAGAAATCTCGGACAAGGCTTGAAGTTTTTCAAGCGCGAATAAGAATTCGGGGTTGATAGATGCCATAAGAATATAGAAGTTAGAATTAAATAGATAGAGGGTAAAGGGCTAAAGAATCAAAAAGGGTAAGAGGGAAAAGATGGATATTTTTGGTATTTTCGAAAATTTATGTAGTACTAATAAGAAGGAAAATATTTTTGTGTTTTTGTGTTCGTTGAAAACTGATTTTAAAAAGTTTTCGGGAACTGTTTTGGTTTTATATGATAATAATATAAATAAGGATGGGTAAATATGCAATGAGCGTGTATCCAGATTCACTAATACGCAAAATCGTTTAGAATAAGCGCACAACCTCCCCGGCAGCGGCGCCAAATTTTGATTCGCCTCAAACGGTCAGATAATTATTGGTCAACCACTTGTGAATGGTCAATTATAATAGTCAAACAGCTGAGGCAAATGCTTCCGTGAAATACAGTGTTTTCCCGGGTCGTAATGTCCCAACGAGGTTGTGATGGTATTAAAAACGAATCTGTGATCAGTGAATGTGAACAGGAAAGGTATAAGTGTGTGTGTGTGTGTGATTACACTAAGGTTTTATAAAACAAAATAAACTATTAAAACGATTACGTAAAACCTAGATATCTAAAACGTTTAAACGTACACCAAATTAAAATCAGACGCTACTGCGTACTGAGAAAAAGGTGAGGTTTAAGGAAAAATAAACTATAGGGGTTAAAAATGAAAATTCTATAAACTTAAACTTAAAAGAAAATTAAATTAAAAAGAAAATTATTTTTTAGATTATTTTATTATTTATTATTAATTAAAAAACTATTTAACTATTTAATTAAACCTAATTTAAATCAAACTAAAAATTATAAATACTACAAATTAAACTAAAAACTTGTAAAAATAATTTCTAAACTTAAAAATGAACTTGAAGAAATTATAAAAAATAAAAATAAATGTTTTTATCTTTTTATAGATTTTCTATTAATTAAAAACTATTTATATTATTTATACTAATTAAACTATTTTAAATTACAAATAATTCTAAATTAACTTAGAAAATTATGAAAAAATTTATAAAACTATTTTATAACATATAAAAGCTAGGAAAAATATAAAAACTAGGTATTGCTTTTTAAAAATTAATTATGCTATTTAAAACTTAATTATTAATTAATTATTAATAAAACTAATATTAATTTTAATAAATACTAAATTACAAAGTAAAAATCTAATAAAATTACTAAAAATACTTTAATATAAGAGGAAATTAATAAAAATATAAAAATACAAATTACTTAATAAAAATCTAAAAATGAAAATTAAAATTAAATTAAATTAAATAGAAACTATCACTTATTTTTATATTGTCTTTTCTGGATTTTTCTTTTACAAAACTATATTATACTTAAAAATAAACAACTTTAGTAAAAACAACTAATTTATAAGCTATTAATAAGCTCTGTGGAAGCTTATTACTTCTATAGTTGACCATAGTTGACCAAAGAAGCAATTAAGCTAAAAATGACTTGTGTGGGACCCACTATGGTATATTCTGGTTCTAATAAGTTAAGTAAACAAGTTAAAACAAAAATAAGCAATAATGGTTCACAGAATAAGCTAAATGATCAAAATAAGCACTTTGATTATTTAACTCAACTCAGAAAATGGGACACACTAGATTGCTTATTTTAGGTGGGACCCAGGGGTCTTATGGTCAAACAAAAGGTCAATGGGGGATCCCTGGTAGGAGGGGGTTCTAAGGAACTAAATTTGAGGTGTGGGGCCCACTGAGGTGGTCACAAAACCACCACAAAGTGGGTGGTGTAGCTGTAGTAACTGCTGCACAGGGTAACTTGCAGCCCTGCAGCCTTGTTTCTTGGCTTGTGGGGCCCAGAGGAAAATTGGCAAAAATAAAAGGACCAAGGAACTTCAAAGTTAAGGTGGTAGACAACTAAACCTCAAAAGCTCTCAGTCTAAATCTCACCACAAAAATCACAACAATTACTTGAAATTTTGGAAAAATATGAAAGGTGCAATTTTGACTTTTCAAGTAAACTAGGACAGTTGACTTTTATGAACTTATGATGAATCTAACAAACTAATAATGTTATACTAAGATGAAATAACACCAAATTAAGCTAAAATACCTAAAGATGAAATGATATGAGGGTTTGTGGATCCTAAATGACCAACAGTTAACTGTTGGGAACTATGGAAGGTGATTTTGACTATTTAGTGTTAAAATGACCAAACTAATGACTCAATTAACTAAACCTATCCTAATGTATTCTAAGTAAGCTAGGAACACAGCAAGAAATAACCAATATCACAGAGTATTCAGCAATGCCAAACACCCTTGTATGTGACAGATTTGAAGGATTTTCAAAGCAAATGGTAAGATTAAACCACAATACTGATTACAAACACTATATTAAGATTATTTAAGATCAAATAAGCATAGAACATCCACAATACAAGCATAAAACACTGATTTGTCAAATAAGCATATTATACTAAATTATTTCAATTATAAGCATAAATGAATTCCAAAGAACAAGCTGATGAGATTAAGCTATATTATCAATAACAAGTATAAAATAAACATATAAGAATACTAATTAAGCAGTAAAAAGCATTATCTAAGTAAAAAGCATAAAATGGAAATATTGCTTACAATTGATACAAACTGAGATGTGATGAACCAAGGAACAAAATCACTTCCTATAGCCTCCCATAAGGCTCTAATACCATGAAATTCCAAAATCACACCCTGCTTCTTACTTCCACTAGCTTGAACACTGATTTTTATATTTTTCACTATTTTTTCTATTTTTAAAGTATTTTTGTGATTACACTCTAAACTGAGTTTTTGGGATATCTAAAAGCTTTAATAAGCTTTGTCAAGGCTTATGTGAGCTTATCAATTCAATACAGCAACAATAAACAACATTCAAACCTTTTGAGATTTTTGAGTAAAACTAAATATCAACTGAGAATCAAACTGAACTTTGAAATTAACTTGAATTAAAGATAGTAATACATGAATTTAACTGATACAAGCTTGTTTTAATTGAAAATACAACCTAATGAATAAATTACACTACCTACGACTTGATTAAACTAAAACTAAACTAATAATCTTCACCCAGTGCTTCTTTTCTTCTTTATAGCAATTTTCTGAGTTTTGTGGGACCCACTTGACCTTTCCCACCACATCTTAGCCGTTGATAAGGTCTGAGTCATCTCCACCGTTCAAATTGGCTTTTTGGCGCCAATTTGTCAAAGTGTCAGTGTTTTGCGTGGAGAGGGTTTTAGGCATTAAATGAGGTTTGGTGAGGCGTGGAGGACAAGGGGAGAGGGTAGGACAGCTGGGGGTTGAGGTGGAAGGCCAGGTGGTGGGTGGTATTGGTAGCAGCGGTGGTGGTATTGGGAGGGAAGGGTGACTGGGTGGAGTGGTATTGTAGTTTGACCGGGGTCAAACTTGCAAAGGGTGTGGATTGGGCTGTGGTGTTTGGGCTTGCTGGATCATATAACAAAAAGGGCCAAGGGGTGGTATGGATTGGGTTTATTTTTGGGTAATAATAATATAGGGTCCGGTTTGGTTTTTAGAAATTACACAAGGACCACTTTTGTAATTATTTCAAAGTTGAGGGGCTGTTGTGGTATTTTCCAAAGTTAATCAAGGACTATAATTGCCAATATTGAATAACCCACGGACCTTGATTTCATAATTTTCCATTTTAATACCCCGAGGACCTTTTCTGTCAATTCACCAAACTTCAGGGACTGATTATGTAATTTCACCAAACTTATCACCCAAGGACCATTCCTGCAAAAGATTATTAGTACAAGGACCAAAATTGATTTTTCTCAAAGTTTTTACATCCCAGGGACCATTTATGTCAATTTCCAAAGTTGAGGGACTAAACTTGTAATTTTATGAAACTTTGCACCAAAGGACTAAATATGTAACTTTATGATTAAAAAGGACCTTTGGTGACTTTTTTAAGTTTTTAGAATAACCAGGGACTAGTTTTGCCAATTTATGAAACTTGAGGGACTGAAACTGCCAATTATGCAAACTTTGTACGTTTTTCATTTGTTTTTGCATTTGAAACATATAAAACACACCTTTAAGATATTTTAAGTATTTTGATACATATTTGAGTGTTTTTGTATGTTTTGGCAGCTCAGATTTGTATAAAATGATGAGTATTTAGACACTCATCACCTGCCAAGATATGAGTCCACCCCCCCCCCCCCCCCCCCGCCCCATGGGTGCAAACACGCTACCATGATGCCTTGCCAAGATAGGGGTGGATAAGGCTAATGCAACATTAGCTTCATTCATATCCATTAGATAAACAACATAAACCAAAACCATATTGGCAGCAAACCCTACACAAACCATGATTTTTTCAAGCAAGACACCACTAAACCCATACCTGGCAAAAATTATAAGTAAAATGTCATCGAATGCAAATAATTGACATAACAATAAGCTAATGACCAATTTTTATCACCAAACCAAACACCCTTATAGTATTATTACAGAAAAACTATTCAGAATCCGAACTTTAAACTACACCCATGGCTAAACAGATGCCTAAACACTGGCGATCGTCACCGCCACAAAAACAGAAACCACAAAACATCATCCCAAATTAGATTAACAAACAAAAATTATCTTGATTAACCAAGAATCAGAAACACAAAAATTTCAACGAAACCCTAAAAACCCTAATTTACTTAGATGATAGGCAAGAGTTAAACGTAACACAATTGAACTAATCAGAAGCATACATCAAACATCAATAACATATAAACACGAAAAAGAAACAATAAACAAAAAGGAAAAAAAGGAAATCCAAACCTTATCACAATGGGGAGATTTTTTTTAGCTTTCTTTTGGCACAACACAGTATTTGAAGATAAACAACTCTAAGATGTGGTTGAAAATGGGTTTGTAGCACAACCACAACACTTGGATAGCTTAACAACCACATATGGAATAAAAAACTATTATTACTGTTCATAACACTGTACACCCCCTCACAGGCAACTGTAGCTGCAACCGGGTTCACCTCATCGGATCGGGGCAGCGTGGAATAGCGTTGGATTTGGTTGGTCGGAGCTGAGGCTCTCGGATCCCAGAAGTTAACGGTCACTGTGAGTGACAATGAATAGCTTTGGGTTTTGGGTATAACCCGTTTTGTCATAGCGGATTGGCATGGATCGGGTTGGCAAAAGAAATTTGGCCCAAAAGCCCACCGGATAGTATAGTAGTATAATTTAGGAGAGAGAAAACTATTAAATAATATTAAAAATGTATTTGTTTTATAAATAAATTAGATTAAAATATATTATTTAAAAATAAAATTTGAGAAAAAGACAAAAAGAATTAAAAAAAATGTGATAAATTTGAGAAAAGACAAAAAATAAATAATATAATATTTTGATTACTCTTTTGTCAGACCAAAAGACACCATTTGAGAATTTTAGGAAAAACTCCTTATGAGTTACTAATAGGCAGAAAACCTAACTTAAGCTACTTTAGGGTATTTGGAAGTAAATGTTATATTTTAAACACTAAGGATTACCTTACTAAGTTTGACCCAAAATCATACGAAAGAATATTTTTAGGGTACTCACAAAATAGTAAAGCATATATAATACTTAACAAACACACTATGAAAGTAGAAGAATAATTAAATGTAACATTTGATGAAACACCACCACCTCCTAAAACATTACCTTTAGAAGATGATGACTTAGTCGAAGATGAAGCTATTGAGGTTAGTAAAACAAAACCCATAGGAAATGATAATGAAAACATAGACTTAGGAAATAACGAAGTCGTAAATATTAAGGAATCGAAATCACATCCATTAGATAACATAATCGGACATCTTAATCAAAAAACCCTTAGGTCACACGCCCAAGATAAAAATAACTTCTTTTGTTTCCTCTCAGCAATAGAACCTAAGAATATTAATGAAGCATTAAAAGATGAAAGTTGGGTTATAGCTATGCAAGAAGTATTAAACCAATTTAAGGTAAATGATGTTTGAGAATTAGTCCCAAATCCAATGAACATGACCATCATAGGACCTAAATGGGTATATAAGAATAAGTTAGATAAAAATGGAATAGTAACTAGGAACAAAGCTAGGTTAGTTTCCCAAGGTTATAATCAACAAGAAGGAATTGATTATGACGAAACTTATACCCCCGTAGCTAGACTAGAATCTATTATGATATTACTTGCCTATGCATGCGCCCTAGACTTTAAGTTATTCCAAATGGACGTGAAAAGTGAATTCCTCAATGGTTTTATCAATGAGGAGGTTTATGTGGCACAACCTCCAGGATTCATTGACTTCGCAAAACCTGATTATGTTTATAAGTTAAAGAAAGCTTTTTATGGACTCAAACAAGCTCCTAAGGCTTGGTATGATCGATTAAAAGCTTTTCTTATTAAACAATATTATTCCATGGGAATGGTAGATAACACTCTTTTCACTGAAAAGAAAGACCCAAATCTTATTAATGGTCAAATATATGTTGACGACATTATATTTGGATCGACTTGTCAAGAAATGTGTGATGAATTTTCCAAAATCATGCATGATGAGTTCGAGATGAGTATGATGGGTGAACTAAACTTCTTCCTAGGATTACAAATAAAACAATTAGAAGATGGAATATTCTTTAACCAATCTAAGTACATTAAGGAAATGCTTAAGAAATTTGGCCTAGAAGACTCAAAACCCATGAAAACTCCCATGTCTACGGAAGTGAAACTCACAAATGATGATGAAGGCGAGTCCGTAGATAACACTAAGTATAGAGGAATGATAGGTAGTTTACTATACTTAACGGCAAGTAGACCCGATATCATGTTTAGTGTCTGCCTTTGTGCCCGCTTTCAAGAGGATCCCAAAACCTCTCACCTAGAAGCGGTTAAGCGTATCTTCCGATACATTAAAGGCACTATACACTTAGGATTATGGTATCCTAAGGGATCCGGCATAGAAACCATCGTTTATGCGGATTCGGATCATGCGGGAGACTACGTAGATAGAAAGAGCACTAGCGGTATTTGCACTTTTATGGGATGTTGTCTAACATCTTGGTTTTCAAAGAAGCAAACCGCTCTTGCTATTTCTACCACCGAAGCCGAATATGTAAGCGCTGGAAAGGCATGTCAACAAGCACTATGGATGAAACAAGCTCTCATAGACTATGGCATTAGGTTAGAAAATGTTCCTATTATGTGCGATAACAAATGTGCGATAGATTTAAGTAAAAATCCGGTTCAACACTCTTGGACTAAACATATAGAAATACGCCACCACTTCCTTAGGAATAATGTACAAAAAGGAAACATCATCAACACCATCATCATTTTCTTTTCCACCTAATTAATAACAAAACAATTAGATATACCAAATAAAAGAAATTAAAGTTATACGGGTAACAAAAAAAAAGAAAAAAATTTGATTATACAAAATTTAGATATATATATAACGATTTAAAAAAAATTACAAATTACGATTTTAAAATAAAATAAAAAAATATTACGAGTTTTTAAAAAAAGATACATATATACGACTTAAAAAAATGTATAACGAATTTAAAAATTTGAAAACTTACCCATTGTATTTGGAAATTGAGTTTCGGGAACATATTCAATTTCGTCATCTTCATTATTGTAAAGCGGTAGTTAACGTTCTACACTTGGTTCACGTCTTGATGAACCGTCACGGAAGTCGTTGAACGGATCAAATTCACTAGTCATTAATATATTATAATTGGATGGATTCATTGGTGGAGGTTGATGATAATATTGCCGTTGTGATTGAGGTTGATGTTGAGGATAATAGTTTTGAGTTGGAGGTTGAGGATGGTAAGGTTGAGGTGGAATTTGGGGACGAATTGGTTGTGAATGAAGTTGCGGACGTGTGGATTGTGATGGACCGGATTGTGATCGAGACCTACGTCCTCGACCTTTGGGTGAGATTGAACCACGTTTTGATTTAGGCTTCATTGTTTTTTTGTTTTTTCATGAAAGAGATAGATTTGATAGTTGTGGAATAATAATTTAAAATTGTGTATGTATTTTGAAAAAAAAAATGTGAGATTTTATTTTATTTATTTATTTTTTTTTAATTTTATTTTTTTTTGTTTTTTAGAAAACATCAAATAACGTTCGTATATATTAAATGTCAAACGGTACTATTTTTTCTTGGAAACTTGCACACCGAATCGGTGTGATCTCCTGTTTGAAGCACCGAAATAGTCTTGCCGAAGGAGAGGCAGCGGAGGTTGCCGATCGGCAAGCCTTGCCGATTCCATTTTACCGCAAGATAGCCAACCCCTGAGTGTCAATTGCATCAAACTCACGATTCAAAGAATGGACTTGAGCATTATTAATTTCAGTTTATAATATACTTGGACCTTAGTTTATCACTAATCAATAAAAAGTTATTTGAAATTCAATAATATGTAGATGTTTCTATTTATAACAACGTGTTTAGAATTTTTCTAGGACAGGATTGGGTCTCATTGAGATCAAAATAGTAAGGTAACTTCGAAGCCATTAAAACAGACTAAACACATGCTAGTACCGCAAGGTTCAACATCAATGTTTTAGACCTCAAGACTTAGTTTTCCTTTGACTTGAGAGTAGATGAGAACATGTAAATATTTAGTGTTTTGTTTGGCTTTCTAAGCCATTTAGCCATCTTCCATAATCCGTATTAATAATCTCCTGGTAAGTTGTTATATTTCTAACGCTTGTTCTGATCAGCCTATTATCACTTTTAACGTACCAGTTCGTTATAAAGGTTAACGCAATCTACAACACGCATTAAGCCCCGAACGCTAGCTATAACCCTTGCTTCAAAATTCCACCAAGATTTTGTCCATCGAGATTTCAGTAAACATAAAAGTACTCTCAGAACTTACAAATAATGGTAGCTAGTATAATTAAAGATTGACTAAAATCCCACTAGCTTCCACTTGTATGTATAAAAACTAAGTACTTGTGATAAAACTAAAATATATACTACTCGTTACCCTACACAAAGCGCGAATAAACTTTAAAATAAACTATATACTTCAACAAAGTTGTATTTGCACTATCACTTGCTTGTTCGATTTCTTATTTTATTTCATTTTAAAATTTCCCCATCTATGTTTAACTTGCACTATTGATGGCCCTCGACTCAACTGCTTTATTTAAGGAAGAAAAAAAAAAAAGTTTGTATATATATAGTACGTATTATTAATTATATATCATATTCAGAAATGAAGTAGGGTGTGCATAACGTGTTGTAGATGTGTGGATATATATGTACGTAGTGAATATAGTTGATTGATCAAGGAAGCGAATATATATGTTTGATGGTGGCTGGTTAATTTTGAGATAAGTAAAGATGGTGGCTGTTGGGTTATAGTTTTTTCACAAAAGATGCCTGAAAAAGAAGATTTTCAAGGAATATATTTGGTTTCCTCTCGTGATGTGCATTATCATCCATTTCAAATCCATCTTTCAATTCCTTAACTCGATCTCATATTCCATGAAAGTTTTCTTTTTTTTAACTTTGACGTTTGTCAGTAGTCACGTTCCTAGTATATTAACAATTGCAACTACATAGTACATACCGTAAAATTAATCTATAGTTTAATATTAAAAGAGAGAATATGCATTGTAAAAAAGATGTTATGGTAGGCATGGATTGTGTTGTGGCATGAGATATATACTGATCTAGATGGAATGTAATAACAGTGTACAACACACACTTTGAACACAGTGATTATTTAATGTACCATCAAAGCTACTTACAAATTAAGGATGGCATCTATAGGACTGTTCTATTGTTCAGGAGTCGCTAAAACTGGCAAATTTTAATACCAGCTCAAAATAATTGTTGATCGCTGTGTAAACTAATGCTTGAACTGAAATCAAAAGGGTTTTACATGATTTCCCAAATACAACAGTTTGGGAGTCATGATACACTTTTTATCTGGCTGGCTTCCATGTTCTCAGAAAAGGGGTAAACGAATGAGGTTTTGTCTGTTTAGGTTATCCGGGGAGGACGAGTCTTCACCTCAAATGTATGCAGTCTAATCGAGGTATCCCCGTGACCGTTTCCAACCCTTTCCCTGGCCACCCACTGAGCAAGATCGAGGAGGCCGGCTAGCTAGGTGTCTTACCACTAGGCCATTTGGTGGTGGCTTCTTCCCATGCTCTCAAGTGTTCCATAAGCTTTTCGGCTAGTAGCACGATTTGCTCCGCTTTATATTCTTTTGTACTAACTAATTGAGGGGTTCTATCCGCATCATATACTTAAAACTAACTATTTCACGAGGTTGATGTAAGAACACATGATGAATATTTTCCAGTGGCTTAGATGCGATTCCTCAAAGGAAAAAGTTACTTTTTGACATTGCTTCCCACACGTCCATGTCTACATATATATCCAATACAGTATAAGTAAAGCCCCCATGATCTCCTTTCCCTGAGGCATATATGTGTGAACTTAAGCACAAGCAACACAAACATAAGTCGATCTGTTTGGAATATATTACAAACACAAAGGATCTTATAAACTCCAGGATGCCTTCACAGTTAGCAATCTGAGAATATCTTCTATACTTGGTTTCCTCAAATCTTTTCCAATCCTTCATTAAAAATTTCATTTATTTAAACTAGACCAACCCTGTTAATTACATATGGCAAGCCTACGATCCGAGAGACTATTTGGATCTTTCATCTCAGCTGTGATCAGGTACTGCTTTAGCTATCAAGCAAGCTATGAAACCAAAGAGCACCACAAACACGACTTCATGCCTAAGGGAAAGGGTCGACGACCTCTTTCATTACAGGTTAGCGATTTACTTTTCATGGCTACCTACTTGTTCTTTCTTATTAGTTCACAGAGGAATAGCTAGTAGAGGTGTAGGAGCTAAAACCTTTGTTCATCACCTTTTGTTGTTGAGGCAAAAAAAGTGGATCAACTAATATTTTTCTCTTACGTACCATGTTTTATCAACTTATAGACTGTTGAGCTTCAAGTCAGGATGTGTTGCACCGGATGTGAACGGGTAGTCAAAAGGGCCATCTACAAGCTTAGAGGTATGCATTTGCTTTCACATGTCACAAGATAGAAATGTTTTCTTTACTAATAGGTTCCATGAAAAATAGGGGTGGACTCAGTGGAGGTGGAATTAGAACTAGAGAAGGTGACAGTGATTGGATATGTGGACCGGAACAAGGTGTTAAAGGCAGTGAGAAGGGCGGGAAAGAGGGCAGAGTTTTGGCCTTACCCCAACCCGCCTCTATACTTCACATCATCTAGCAACTACTTTAAGGACATGACTAATGAATACAAACAGAGCTATAACTACTACAGGCATGGATATAATCTGGGTGACAGGTATGGAACTATTCCTGTCAGCCAGAGGGGGGACGACAAAGTTAGTAACATGTTTAACGATGACAACATTAACGCCTGCTGTGTCATGTAGTCAGAAACATGCATATTTAACGATGCCAATCTTAACGCCTGTGGTGTTATGTAGTCAGCAACATATATGTTTAGTTTACTGTAGAATAACGTACTTGAGTTTATTTTGGATAAGGACGTACTGATAAACGATAAAATATGCCAAACGTACTCACTAATTGTGTCTTTTCTGTATGGTAATCTGATGCCTATTCGGATGATGAATGATGCATCTGATTACCGTAACGAATCAATAGTTGCATTTGTCATGAAAGCTTCTGTTTGTTTATGTATATTATTCCTACAGTTTAGTTTGCTTCAACATATAGGATTCTTTGAACTTTTCTTTCCCTTTACAAGCATATAGAGATATTTTTTTCCAAGTATTTTCTTATTGGGAATCTTATTCATAGAACAATATAGATCATTATTAAATATTTTACAATACTTTCTGTTTCAAGATTCGAAAAAACATGACACGGATTGATTTTGGACTTGACCGTGAAATTCATGCAAATCGGACATAGAACATAAATCCCACGATACAAGATGCATGCAATTCGAATATTGAAATCTATTCCCTTCTGCATACACACATACATCTCAGTACTGGATATTTCACATCATATATATATGCTGCTTACAAGTTACAACCAGGGCCGTCCCATGAATTTATAAAAATTTTAAGGGCCCTGAACAAAATTAAATAATGAGGCCTTTCGCTAAGGAATGCTATATATAAGGGTCACTATGTATAAGATATAATATAATTAGTTAGCTAAACGTTCTAACATATTATTTATTTAAGATACTTTCTCATCTATATACTTTTTTCTTTGTGAAAAATATGAGTACACATGCATATTAATTATTAACGGGGCAAATTTTGAGGCCCTTACAAATTTTGGGGCCCTGTGCGGTCGCTCACCTTGCACACCCTCAAAGCCGGCCTTGGTTACAACGATACCATATCTCATAATTAGGACAGGAAGTATTTGGCCTAGGAGGCTAGGAGTGTTAAGCTAGTACATTTCAACAGTATGTTTACCAAGTGGTCGTGGTTTCAAGTCTCAATAATGACAAGTGTATATGTGTACAAGCATTTGCCGTTCAAAAGATCGAGACATCAAATATTACTTTCCAAATAATACATGCACTGCTGACAAAGAGCAGCTATTCGTATTAGAAGCCATATATTCTCCTACACAATAAAAGCTCCGTGAATTTACCAAAGTTTCATAGATATATCCGAAAAGATGTCGACGGATCCCTGTACCATTTTTCGTTGGTGACGTTTTTTTGGGATTCATCTGTAAATGGAATTCTTGGAGTTTTCTATACAAGAGAATAATAAAAAAAGAGGATAGATTACATGATGATGATATTGACATGTGCCTTGTTGCATCCGAATCCATGTAGCATTTTTGCTCTTATGGTTGATATAGTATCGGTACCAAGAACGAAAAAGGAGTAGAATAATAGTATTGATGTCAAGATGCTCATTGGTTAGTTGGAATAGGCTCGTACATCAGAAGAGTCTAGATGTATTTGGGCTAACTTATTGGGTCAAAAATTTCTTACATTCAACAAAAGCAAGTATTGTGGGCTGCATGCATGAACTATTAGCTGATATTGCTCATCTAAAATAATAGAACTCGGCCCTGTTTTACTTTAAGATTTAATTGCATCCGGCCCGATAACACCAATTTTGATCTTAAATAACTTTGAATTAACTTTAGTAAAAAACTTCTTTCTTCAGAAGTAACTGTCACCGCAACGATTAATATTATCCTTTACGCCATATAACCATTACGGAACGAGTTTAGATTTCTAATGTAGTTAAGTATCAAACGGTGTAACATTTTTCACATGTATAATTTCTCAAAACTCTTCATTCAAAAAATAAATATATGCCGACAACTATCTTTTAGCTTGTTTTCATCAAGTGATTTTAAATTTTCAATTGTAAATGATAACCTAAAGATACATTCAAACAGTCTAAATTGGTCAAATTTACTTCAAGGGATGAAATGCCTTGATCTACAATGTATAAGAAATAATCGGTTTTAAAAGTCTCTTTTGCTGGTTTTTGTAGTTTCATTATCAACACTATCACCATATTTTCTATTTGGGCAAATACCAAAAAAATGCACTATACTTGTCAAAAATAGTACTTTTATGTATCGATTTTTTTCCTCATTCGTGTACTAAACTTGCATTTCTTGCCTCTTTTATGCATTTTCGTACAATTTTATGACATTTTTGCCCCTGGATTTTCAAAGATATGAGGGGCAAAATTGTCCCAAAGTGTGTAAAAGTGGCAAAAAATTTAAAGTTTAGTACACCAATGAGAAAAAAAAGTTCGATACATAAAAGTACCATTTTTGACAAGTATAGTGCATTTTTTTGGTATTTGCCCTTTCTATTTCTATAAATAGTTTATTTTTTTTTTATTTTTTTATATTATTATTATTTTTTTTCTTTAGCAATTTTTTTAGAAGGAAAGTACAGCATCCTTGAAAGCAACTTTTAATTGAAGAATGATAAAGGAGGAAATGTGAAAAGCTGTGAAGAGCGTGTTTGTGAGTGTGAAATTAAAGGTCGATTAATTTTTATAAATGGTTAAATAGTTATTGATAACATGGATTAATTTAATATTTGCTTATTTTTAATGCAAAAATAGGCCTTTTGTATACTTATATATGTGGGTTTAGATTTCTACAACTTGTATGCTTAAAAAAATGAAAAGCAGAAAAAAGAGACCCAAAATTTTCGATTATTTTGAGGCCTTACATAATCGGATCTCTAAGATAGCGGCGAAAAAAATATCATTGACTTTATATGGTCCTAGAAAATTCGGAGCCTTCGAAAATTGAGAGCCTAAAGCCCTAGCGTTACTTAATTTACCCTTTAGCCATCGGTGGGAGTAGTTAGGTAAGGTACGTGTCTTGTAAAGTGAAGTGACCATGGATGGAAGCACTGTTGTAAGGAGGTCCCATTTGCATTGCAATGGGCATTTGGCAGACTAGGGGGACCAAAGGTGGTACCACATAGAGATAAAGATATATATATAGGGGACACTGATATTTTTTTGCATATATAGCAATTACTGCATTTGCATTTCATGGTTAATTACAGGGTAAGAATGATGGATTTAAATGCTGTTATTTGTAGTAATACTGTAAATCAGAATTCAAAATACATAGTCCCCCCAAGAAGGAAAGAAAGAAAAAGAAAAGAGAGGCTGAAAGTACCATGCATAGCCCATGCTTGAAGGTGCCATCCATATTTCTCACCTCAAAACTACAAATTAAAACCATATATCCCACACACATTCATGACAACTCATGTCTCTAGTGTGGGGACCTTCTCCTATATTAATCTACTACTATTATCTTACTAATTACTACTCATAAGCAGACTTCAATTGCTGATGACCCTGAGCCATCAAGATATATACTTATAACTTACCTAGGTGCATGGTGAGGTGCGTGGTTGGAGTAGACTGATTATGATCGTTTGGCCTAATTAAGTCTCCACGACAAACACTTGAAAACAAACCTGAAAAAACAAGTCTTCCTGCTTAAGCAATATGTCAACCACATATTGGGATCTAATAAACCTAATAATTCATTATGTCCTTATCGAGTTATGGTTATTATGCTGTTTTTTAGTTATACACCATATATAGTGGCTTTGTAACCGATGTAATCACATAAGAGCAAATCAACCCACGTATTAATGTCTGTTGTCTATCTTGTTTACAAACTAACGTGATGTTTAAGTCTGGAAAGAATAAATATACTTTTTCAAGTGTTTAAAAGTTTTTGGCCACTAACACAATACATTCTTATTAACTAGCGGGTTTTGCACGTTGCGGTTATGGCTATCGTTTAACTAAATTTTCCCGCAAGTAAATATTTCTGGGTTATACATTCGTGATATTAAATTATTGATAATGTTGCTTAAAAGTAATGGTGATAGATATATAAAGATTGATAGATATATAAAGAAGACTATATATATGTATTCTATAATTGAATTATGTGTAAAATAACTTTAGACAAAAATACACCTTTGGTCCCTAAATTTTCCACAAAACATCGCCATGGCCCTTAGCTTTTCAAAATCGTCGCCATGCGTCCAAAACTATGGATTTTGAGGCCGAATGCGTCCCTTGACCAGAAATGGGGAGGTCAACGCTCAGTTTTGGTTATTTTTTCAAGGGCAATATAGTCCAACTACATTTACAACTAGCGTATGGTTTATGTCTAACTCGACATTCTATTAAATTCTATAAAATCCTCAACTATCAACAACGCAGCACACATAGATTCAATCAAAATAACTAAGAATGACACAAAACGATAAGGGAAAGGCTTTGTACACTGGGTTGAGGAAAGAGGATTTCTCCAAGGAACGTCGTTTGGGTGCTAAGAAGGAGAAGAAAGAGGCTGCCGACAATGTGTTACCAAAGTTTGATGATTTGAAACAAGTATTATAAAACTTGAAGCTCTGTATAAATATCTAAAGGAAATGAAGGAAATGAAGGAAAATGATGATAGGAAAAGTTGTGGGTCTAGCTAAGCGTATGTTTAGATGGTAGTGATGTTTGTAATGGTTATCAACATGAGATCAATCAATAAAAATCTGGGTTTTGAATAAATTATATTGTTTGGCAATCAATATTTTGCATGTTGTTGTTAATTCTTTAGTTTGACTATTACAAGTCAATTTGGCAGTTTGATTATTAGATGTCTAGGTAATTAAACGATTTGTCTTTTTAACTATAGTGGGTGTTTGGATTAGCATTTGCATATTGGAGTTACATATTAAAATATGTAAAGCATTTGCATTTTTAACACATGTAACCTTGTACAATTACTGGGTATGGTTTGAACATAGGTTCATTAAATGTTAAGTGGCCACTGTGTTTGGTTTTGCTGATACAAAGGTGTGATCAATTGTGGTGCGTATACCATCACATTTAGCATTTGGTTAGTTTGACTTTTTAAGTGTCAATGAATATCTAATATGTACAGGCATAAAATATAATGTATTAGACAACATGTGAAGGACTTAACACACTGACTATTTAGCATTTAGTATTTGGATAATTTGACTTATAGTAGTCAACTGGCCAAATAATGTCCGATACAACATGAAAATGAGTTAAAACATTGTCTGATACAAGGCTCTACTGATAATTAACACAAAATTGGAGAAGACGATGCGGCCTCCACTGCATAACCTTCACCTGATGAACCTTATAACGATGTACATACTGGAACTGGATTATCAACATACAAAAACATTCATCTTGTCACTCATCGTCAAACTGCAAATGTGCCTGAAAAAACAAGTATCCAAACACCAAATATTCAAGTTATATAAGGTATAATTGGTGTAACATAATATAAAACACAAGCCATGAAATTCAAAATTGAAAACTTACTTAGGATGGCTTGTTGGCACAAAGGGCCAGCACGCAATTGGTAATCTTTTCACTGCTTTTAAAACGTTTATTAGCACCACTAGGCAAAACATCACAATCACCAGCACCATCAGCAATGTTTTCACCATCAAAACCAGGAATTTCAACCATTATAGCCTTCCCGTTCTCATCAAAACCTCGCTTATAAGTTTTTACAACTTCCTCGCCCTTTTCTTCCTGCAAAACGTCGTCTTCCAGAATCAGCTTACCCTTTCCCTTATTTTTGATGCTTTTGTCATGGATAACATCTTTTTCCTGTTTGATAACAACACCAACCTGCAATTTGTTCTTATCTATACCCTTCCATTTACGCCAAGTCATAAAAGGTCTCCCACTTGACATTCTGAAGTTAGCATCTTCCTCTAACCAACCCACAACCTCAAAACCAATGTTTTCCAAGTAAAATACTGCTAACATATGGGGCCTATGTATAACAAAGATATCAACTGACTCATGTGTTTCCGCAAAATCATTTAGCTTAAGGACATCCTGGTCCCTATAAATCAAGTGCAACCCATTTTCTAGTGATTTATTTGGATGACAGAAAAACACTGCCCATTTTGGTTCCTTAATCTCTGATAATAGATTATCTAGTGTTGAACTAAAGATACCTATCATACCTAAAAGCATTAACATTAATAATGGATCCGCCTTCATACCTAAGTGGGGTATATTCAAATCTCCCATTTGTGTGAATCCAGAACAACACTTCTCCTTCTTCTTCTAGTTCTGTACATTTAAATGTTGTCACAAGTATGTTCCTTTCCGTTAACTTGCATCAACGGTGTTTCTCACAATGTGGAATGACTGATTTTTCTATGTATTGGGATATTTTGAAACTTTTTAGGGTTATGTTGGTCGGGTTTATTGGGGCGTAACCCAAACGAAAAACTTAAGCGTATTGGACAATTTTTGTCTAATTTCGCCCTTGGTCCCAACCTTGCCAACGTTGACGTTTGTATACTTAAATTTCCCGCCATTTAATAACTTTACTCTTTACGATATACTAATATCAAATTTGGTCCCTGAATTTGTAACGTCATCAGTTCAGTTAGTATTTAAGGGCCCATACCCCAAAGGTTTTGCATACCAAACACACAATTAAGTTACTTCCCAAACCTAAAGCACAAAAAAAATGTCAGAATTCCCACGCCTACAGGAACTTGCAACCGCCACCGGTTCCCACGAACTTTTTACTAGCATTGCTCTGTACTATCAACGTGATAACGACAAGGATATAAAGCTTGCAAAAGGACTCCTAAAGTGTTATGTGGATTTGGTTCATGTGACCCACGAAACCCAAGAGTTTATGGCTGAAGTAGAAGGATGGCGTACTTCCCTTATGTCATGGAGGCTTCTACAAGATCTTAAAATGATTCAAAAGAAAAATGTTATCAAGGCTATGGAGATTAACAAGATGATTACTAAAACCCATGCTCAGGTGTGGGGCAGGTACAATTTCATTGATTTTCTTAGGAAAACTTGATTTTGTTGTTAATCACTAATGGTGAAACACTTAGTGTGTAACGTTTGTTGTCTTTTGTGCCTTATGAATTATGTATTTTGCTTGATCATCTAGTATCACACTATCATGTACTTTTGATCTATGTTATCGAATGAAATGAAGATCTGTTTAGCTTAATCCACTTTTGTTTTTGGTTTTTGTTTGTTACTTGTATAGCTTAATCACTTATTCACATTGATGTTACATGTTTGATCCTTCGTGAAACAGTGTAAACATACAAATTTCGTATGTTTCGTCTCTTACCACGTCTTGTGGTTACCATAAAGCTTTATGGATGCTTTTATGAGTACGGTTGTATTTTGACCATTAGTATCCCCAAATCCAAATTCAAAAATAGTCTAGTATTTCCCCCCTGAAAATGCTTATCAATGGGTAGATCTAGATCTCGTAAACAGATGAAATGCTCTAATTGTCAGACCGTTGGACATAATAAGAGAAGGTGTCACAAACAAGGATCTCCACAACCCCAAAAGGAAAGTAACATACGAGGAAAAAAAAGACATGTTGATGGGAGAAGGCAGCAGGTATGCAAACATTTATAGTATGATTGACTGATGATCTATTGTGTTTAAATTGGATATGATGTATGCATATATTAATTTTTTTTATCAGTGGATGGATGAAGAGGAGATAAGGCAGGCTATGGAACAAGAGATTCTTGAATCTATTTTTTTAAGAAGAAGAATATAAAAGGTTGGATGAAGACGAGGAAAAGTTAAGCCTAGCAGAAGAAGCATTCCACCAGTTTTTGGAAGAAGAGAAAATGTACAAACAACTTCAACAACAACAACAGGAACCTCATCTGGATAACTTTCTACTAAGCTTTGAGGAAAATGTGGCAGCTTATGAAGATAGCTGGAACTCTGACAAGGAGCGGGAGCTGAGCAGATTGGAAGCTCAGTTAGATGCAGAGAGGTTTGCGAGCTTTGATCCTTACGACGACAGTTACGACTCAAATAACTCTCAGACTTGGGATCTCCTGGAATACAATTGAAGTTTAAGTTGGTGATGTTGGTACTTTGCAATAGTCAACAATTTCAAAAACTTGTAGTCGTTTGGATGTATTGTATGCATTTACTCGTCTCTTTAATACTACCTAATTGTTCAACAACCTCATTGAACCTTTATCATTTTTCCATCTATTATATAATACCTTATCATCAACTCTTTATGTATTCAATTGCTTTTCACAATGGATCCACAAAATGATTGTTAATTGGTCTGCGGTGACTGTTGGATTGAAAGGGAAAACATGGATGGATTGATGTTCTTTGCAAGGCGTCCCCCTTACAAAGACTTCATGTGGTATACTTGTCCATCGTGCCTTGAAAAAATGAGAACCCCATCTTACACCATAAGAGCTGATGTTACAGGGGAAAAGATAACTACAACCGATCGTGGTGGGTATATGATTGGCTTAAGTGTTAATTATTCTAGTAGAGGTCGTGCTATTACGTGGGCAATGGTGATGAACAGAGTGAAGCAACTAGTGAAGAATCTGCAAGTGAAACACCTACTGAAGAACCTACAACTCATAAGCCAACTGATGAAACTGCTAGTCATTTACCTAAGTGAATAAGCAACAAGAAATTCTATGTTGTCTTTCAATTTAATAAATGCAATTGAACTGATATGTTGTAATTCATGTGTTATAACAATGCAGTTTGGTTACTATTTTGTTTTTTGGTTATATGTTGACTTTAATAGTCAAATTAAGTTATTCCAAAAACTATAATATACTACATATGTGATTGCAGACTAAAAACCGCAAACAAGTAAAGCAAAAAATGTAAAATCCAACTATTTCATTAGCCATCATCATCCCAAAAAATTTACATCTTCATTACATAAACCACTAAAAATGACAAGTGAACTTTTTGATGGGGAAATTCATAGTGGGACAGTTGAGGTCCTTAGGGGGAGGCACATACCAATGTTTCCTCTTATTGCTGCTGCTTACCTTTGCCGCAACAAGACCTAGTACAACATTTGTAACCATTTTACTTGGTTTTGGACTTTTATGAACAATGGTGCTAACAGGTTGTGCATTTGATGCATCAACCTCTTTTCCTTTAGAATTGGTATCTGGAAATACAACAAAGACACAAGGACATCGGATTTTAACCATTACTACTATCCTACTTTTCAATCACTATGTCAATGACACAAATAGAGTAAACTAAACTAACCTTTGATCACTTCGGCTTCTTTGGCAAATCTGCATAAATCTTCATACATCTCATCAGACATTTCATCACTTTCTAACCAACTATCACCATATTTTGCCTTCACATACTCTACCATCTTATCCGTCACTTGTGGCTTACTAAGCTCCATGTCTGCCATTCTTTATATTTTTTTCCTTTTGTTTATGGAATAACTATGTTTAGCATTGTTGAGGGTTGTTTTCAGTATATGTTGTAAGTTACAATGTGTATGATACATCATCGGGACTTACTAAAAAAATCAACGTTTAGTTATGGGTTTATTGGTTCCCGCGAAATAATTAATAAGCGTATATGAGAAGTTGTGTTCAAGTTGCATAGGTAAAAACTATATAAGAACATAGTTGGTCCCTGAAATTGAATGTTGGGTTAGACGTAAACCATACGATAGTTGTAAATGTGGTTGGATTATATTGCCCTTGAAAAAATAACTAAAACTGAGCGTTGACCTCCCCATTTCTGGGCAAGGGACGCATTCGGCTTCAAATTCTATAGTTTTGGACGCATGATGACGATTTTGAAAAGTTAAAGGCTATGGCGATGTTTCGTGGAAAGTTTAGGGACCAACGGTGTATTTTTGTCATAACTTTATAACTACTATTTAGTTATCCATCTACTGCCTTTTGTTTGGTTTATGAGTTACGACAATTTTATCGGTGGTTGACAATGTCAAAAAGTGGTAGCGACGTTGACGGTAAATCCCAGTGTGCGTCGAGTTTGTAAACATATAATATTGTGTTTTGTTTCATTATTTGTAAATCTGTTTTTTTATGGTTATAATATTTTCCTTTTATGTTGAACAAATATAGAAAAATTAAAGAAGTAAATGAATCACAATTTAATGGAGATTACACTAGTCATTTTCTTTTGTTGAAAATTCAGTATTCTAACAAAAGCCTAAATACTTTATATACTGAGTTTTTGACCAACTAGTTGTGTTTGAAAAAATTATTTACCTTAGAATTGTGGGATTAAAAATATTAACTACTTTATGGTAATTCTTCTCTTTTATAACATATGATATATTTTTTTGGGATAATATACGGGAGGCCATCTAAGTGTTATGTTTTTAACATATAGGTTGCCCGTTTATTGAAATTAAGTTATAGGCCATCAAGCTATATGTTTGTTTTTGTTTACACCAATTTCGGTCAAATTTGAGCCGGATAATTATCAAACGACAACAATGAACAAACTAACATATTAAAACTATACAAAAAAAAAAAAAAAAACTAGGCGCAAAATTTCAATTTCATCCTTATAAAGTACTTATGATGATATATAGTCACATTTAAAATAAACGTATAATTGGTACTTCACACAAAACTTGTCATTCTATTGTTTTTATAAGTTAGAGGCTGCCTTGATTATGCATTACAATTTTCGGGCATATATATGCCTAAAATTGGTGTAAATGAAAGCAAATACATAATTAGACGACCTATAAATTAGTTTTGATAAGCGAGCGGCATATACATTAAAAACTTAATATTTGGGGGGCCATCAGTTACATTATCCCTATTTTTTTACTCAATTTTTATTATTGTAAAGAACAAAAACAATAAAAAGAGAAGAACATGGCCCGAGCTATTTGGTCGCTCCTTGCAACACTTACTTTTGTGGATTTAATCGTTTATCTATAAAAAAAGTCTCTAGTAAAAGTTCAATTTCATATTCTGAGTATTGTTTTGCTACTTTAAGATATGTATAATTTGTGGTTTTGCTACTTTAAGATATGTATAATTTGTGGTTGAGTTCGAGTTGAACTCATAAAATGGTGATGAAGAATGGTGACGGCGTGTATCAAATTCGCAACCAAGGAGGGTACGGATCGTGTTTTGGAACGAGGTAAACAAATGGACTCTCATTTTATCCCTTAATAGGAACGAAGTAAACAATGTACCGGTTTGGATCAAAATGCATAAGGTTCATTTGGTCGCTTATTCTGAGGATGGTTTGAGCTTGATTGCTATGCAAATAGAGAAACCTATTATGTTAGATGTTTTTACAAGCTCTATGTGTGTCGAGTCTTAGGGTGGTATGAGTTTTGCTCGTGCTTTAGTTGAATTAAGCGCAGATTCAGAACTAAAAAGCCATGTTACAACGGCAATTCTAAATGAAGAAGGTAATGGTTTTACTACTGAAATTATTAATGTCGAATATGAATGGAAACCTCCTCATTGTGGTGAATGTAAGACTTTTGGACATGCTTTGATTGAATGCCCAAATCGTTTTAAGGAGGTTGTTCATAGTAATACTGATGTGTCAGCCAAGGATTCTGATGCTTCTACTATTTTAAAAAAGACGGATGATGGTTTCATTAGGCAAAGAATCATAAAGCTAAAGGAAAGAAGGTTGGGGTTCAAATGCCTCAGAAAAAGCCATTTCGTGGTATTAATGTGGGTAAAGGGGATAAATTTAGCCCTTCAAACACTAAGCAGGTGTATGTAGTTGTGTCAAAGAAGCCGGATGCAACTAAGGAGAAAATCACTAAAGAGACAAGTACGAGTGGGACAAATGTTATTACATTAAACCTATTTGATGCTCTTAATATGGCCGATATTTTTGAGAATGGTATTCCTTGTGAACAATGTTTCTACTAAATATGATAATGATAATGGTATTCCTTGTGCAACAAGTGTTTCTCCTAAGGGTGGCTGGTTTGGAGTTTGGTAGTAAGAAGTTAACTAAGGCGGCTGAAGAAGATAGTGATGTGGTTCTTTATTTCCAAAACGATATGGCCAAATTTTTAGCATCTAGTTTGCCTGCCATTTCTAGTTCTTCTAAGGGTGGAAATGGAGGTGAGGGGAAGAAGAGTTTATTAGAAAGTTGGAAGAAGAGTTATGGAGACAACCCCTATGGTAGCACTAGTGCTACCCCTATTGTTGAGAAAATTGGGAAGCTTGAAAAGCTAATTATTGAGTGGAAAGTTACTCTTTGTGGATGTTGATGGTAAATCTCTAAGAAAATTTGATTTGAAAAGAAGGAGCAAGTTACGGCTACTAAGCCTAGTATCTCTTCCTCTGCGTGTACTTCTTCAACCAAGGTGGGTAACCTATTATCTAAGGTGAGTAATGTGGTTGATTCTGATAGCGACGACAATGAAGTTCTTGAATATCCTAATGAGACTAATTATTTTAGTAGTGGAGGGAACGAGAGGAGTCTTTAGGAGCAATGGAAAGATGGTACATGTGACTACAATGATTATGATGATGATTACTTTGATGATTGTAGTCTATCTGCAACCCAATTAAAGGCTGCTACTATCCATGACATTAGACTTGGATGAGTTGTTTTTCCTTTGGTTAGCGTAAAGGCTGATGTGTCTTAGTTTATGCTTGGTTTTGTTTAGGTTTTCTAGTTGTGTGTAGCTAGTTGGATCATTTATGGCCTGTCATGAATGATTAAGTAGTTATTCAAGCGATTGCTTGAGGTTAATGTGATATTTCAGTCATATTCCATTGTACTTAACTGTTTTTTGAAGTAATATATTTGCCGGGTGGAAGCCCTTTACCCAAAAATAGAAAGAACATTACAAGGGTTACATATTCACTCAATTCAATTTGGAGAGATTTTCTTTTTTCCTAAAAGTGATCCAACTGAATGATGATAGTTTAACGTAGTTTAGGATGAGATGTTTGTTGGGCCGTTTTGTGGCGAATACCATTTCATTGTGAAGTCTCCGAAAGTACTGGAGGGTAGTTTGATCAACCGCATTATGGAAGATTCACTTTTGTTATGTGTAGTTTTAGTTAAGAGGTAAGAACGGAGAGTTAGGATCACAAAAGTTTTACAAAAAAATTCCACACAGTGACATGGAATTGTTATATGGATGAAAATTAGAGAGATAATTTAAAAGGGTTACAAGGGTTACATATTCACTCAATTCAATTTGGAGAGATTTTCTTTTTTCCTAAAAGTGATCCAACTGAATGATGATAGTTTAACGTAGTTTAGGATGAGATGTTTGTTGGGCCGTTTTGTGGCGAATACCATTTCATTGTGAAGTCTCCGAAAGTACTGGAGGGTAGTTTGATCAACCGCATTATGGAAGATTCACTTTTGTTATGTGTAGTTTTAGTTAAGAGGTAAGAATGGAGAGTTAGGATCACAAAAGTTTTACAAAAAAATTCCACACAGTGACATGGAATTGTTATATGGATGAAAATTAGAGAGATAATTTAAAAGGGTTACAAGGGTTACATATTCACTCAATTCAATTTGGAGAGATTTTCTTTTTTCCTAAAAGTGATCCAACTGAATGATGATAGTTTAACGTAGTTTAGGATGAGATGTTTGTTGGGCCGTTTTGTGGCGAATACCATTTCATTGTGAAGTCTCCGAAAGTACTAGAGGGTAGTTTGATCAACCGCATTATGGAAGATTCACTTTTGTTATGTGTAGTTTTAGTTAAGAGGTAAGAATGGAGAGTTAGGATCACAAAAGTTTTACAAAAACATTCCACACAGTGACATGGAATTGTTATATGGATGAAAATTAGAGAGATAATTTAAAAGTAAGAGAAAGAATGACACTAGTTAGATAACAAGTCATTATGTTAATATTTTTTTGTAAAATTTTTGTGGTTCTAACATTTCTCTTGTATAAATAAGGTATAGGAGTAAATTTAAAAGACATGGGTAGTTGTTTATATATTACTGTTAGGCTTTAGCTAGTTAGCTAAATAGGTGTATCCCTGTATGTATGGAATTGGCAGCCACATTGTGACAGCCCCATCCAGGTGAAGGTATGTGGGGTCAGATCACATCAGATAACATGTTTAGATCAATGAAACTGGATTAGTGAGTACTCACTAGTACATTAAACCTTAAGGATAAAAGATGCTTAACTCTGAAGGAGGTTTTAGATAAAAATCTAGTTCCTTTTTGTAGGACATGTAACTATCAAACATGCATACATCTTCTTGTAATTGCTTTTGAAGCTTTTGGTACTTCTTCTGCTGGACCTGTTTTTATAGGATCTGCTGCCCACACTGTCATTGTTTCTTCTTAAATTTTTCTCTACATGCTGTCACTCCTATTCATTCCTCTACATCATATCATATCAATATCATATCATATTTAGTTATTTACCTACATAACTATCGCTAGAATCTATTTAGCTTAAACACTTGTCTCCCAACCACCATTCCTTCTTCCTCTTTCAAACACCTCGTTTATAATTGTCTAAGTTTTATTAAACATACAATTTTATAATATGGTCCTAAAAGCTGAAAGCACATCAATTGGCACAAACTATATCAGACCCCTCGTGTAAGCATTACAATGACTAAAAACTTGCTGATGCCGTGGTTCAAACCTCTATATGTACTTCTGCGCTTTAGGAATCCATGCACTTTCAAGATCAGAAGGCCCGCACAAAATTCTTATCTTCAATGACATCAAACTATACTCCTATACTTATATCTCAAGTAGACGAAAGAACCTTTTTGTAATTGGATTGAGTGGTTTAACAATTCTAGACATTCTCTTTCTATTTCTTTGTAATATTATTTGTTCCTCTCGCCCCTTGCTTCTCGCTAGGGTACTTTTTTTTATATATATGGTCGTTAAAAGTAAATAAATAAATAAAAAAGAAACTTGTCTTCTGTTTGAATTCTCATTAATCTTATTGTGGAATGGCAATCTTGAGGGAATGGATCATTGAAAACACATTGATGCATTTACTTTGGGTGGAATTAAATGGCATGAGAGTAAGTATGAACCCTATGCAGAATGTGTGAATTAAAGGCAGCTAGGATGGGGACTAGTGATTTCAGCTTTTAGCGATCATGATTTCCAGAGGCATTACGTTTAATCTACCATTGCCTTTGTACCTGGCTGAGTTACTAGGTTACTTTTATGTTTTTTAGTGTTCCCTCGAGGTTTCTTATGACTAGTTAAAATTTTGCTAACTCGGAAACAATAAGAAAAACCAACAAGTTGAATACAGGAGCAATTAATTGCGTGTACGTTAATTGTTATTAAAAATCCTAGTTAGAGGGTGGGTGCATTTGCACCCTATAACATGTTATAGGGTCGCCAACTCACCATCCATCCTATAAAATCACTATAACTGAAATACTCTCTCTAGCTATAACATGTTATAGGTGCATGTAGGTCTCATATATGTATAGTTTTTTTTTTTTTTCTTTTCATTTTCTTTTTAAAACAAACACATTTCATTAAATTAAAAATAAATTTTCAATGCGTAAAAAAAAATACAACATTTTGATAAAAATAAACGTGCAATACATAAAAAAAACTACATTGCACATTGTTGTTGTGGTTTTTTATGTCGTTGCCAAAGATGTTCCACATGATCATGTTGAAGGTTGGTATGCACCTTTTTTCACGTAGTTCCTTTTATTTCTTTGTGTATGTATCATATCTCTCGATCCATGTACATTGCATAGTTCAACCAACTATACCAAAAAATGCATGTCAAATTCACAAATCTTGTGATCCAACTGCTTCAAGCAATATTGTCGAATATTTGTGATCACCACGTTTGAATTGGGCTTTGTAACCATTCGGACAAGTCCTCCAATCCCAATGCATACAATCTATACTTCCAAGTAGGGGTTGAAACGAGCCGAGCCGAGCTCGAGCCTACCAGAGCTCGAGCTCGAATCGTTTATGTATATAAATCTCGAGCTCGGGCTCGAGCTCGTTTCGAGCCTCATATTTTGAGCTCGAGCTCGGCTCATGAAAATTTTCACAAGCTCGAGCTCGGCTCGGGCTCGACTAATTTATATGATATGTTGAAGAAAACAAAGTTCAAATGGAGCTCGGCTCGTTAATCAAACATGGCTCGAGCTCCTTTACTTCTTTTAAGCTCGTTTATATATGGTCTTACGTATAGAAAATATATATACGTATACATTTCTATGGCTCGTTTAGGCTCACGAGCCTAGTCGATCTTTTTGTATAGATCTCAGGCTCAAGCTCCATTATTAAATGAGCTCAGAATTAGGCTCAGGATCAGGCTCGAGCTCGTTTAGGATCGGCTCGTTCGAGCTTTTTACCGATCCAATCCCCGGCTTTCCACAAATGGCTCAGCTCGTTTTCACCCCTACTTCCAAGCATACCCAGGAACCGAAGATAGTTTTCGTGTTTTTCTTATATCCTCGTAATATCATTGGGTGAGGGTTTTCTTAAATACTCCTCCGAGTATAAATCCAATATAATTTGGTAAAATTGTCTAAACTATCACGAGTATAATGTTCACCAATTTGAAATTATTCATCAAAAGCATCGGGCGTTGTCCATACGCCAATTGGTGTATAATGGATGTGCATTTCATTATAAAACTAATACTCATTTTCTTAGCGGTATTTTACTGAGATCTAAAAAATAAAAGGAGCTCGGGAATAGGTTCAAGGTTATGGTTAATTATAGCTTTGACTATTTTTAAAAATAGTTTTTAACTCATTCAGAACGTTGCCTAAAATTCCTTTCTGGGTATTTTGGATTGTCACCAATCTTTCTACCATGAGACGTCGTTTGGCGCGTTCATAGTCTTGGGGTATGTGTATCCGAGTGTTTGAATATTAGCTTCATTGTCATCAAAGGTTAGAATTGTTCATGATATTCGCATAAACGTAATAACTGTTCGGCTCAATCTTTCTCGTTATAACTCATGTTGCGAGTGTATGAAATAGGGAGGGGATTAAATTGTATGTGAAAGTGTATGTAGTTCTGATTTGGTTTAAAATTTTGAAAGATATAAGTTAAAAATAGGTGTTTATAGGTGAAAAAGGGGCTTTTTCCCGTTCCTTTCCAACCGTTATGCAATGTTCAATTAAAAAAAAAAAAAATACAAATAGCGCCTGTGAAAGGCTAGCGAGTGGCTGGATAACGCGACGATGGCGCAACCAACCCGTGCAGTTTGACGGCGCCATGGAGAAGAAAAGCTTTATGGCTTGTGATGCGCCATTGCACCGCGTGGGCTCTCTTATATGCATTGATCCATTCTACCCAATATGACTGTAAACCCTCTATTCTATTAATGATCCAAAGATGCGAGAGAAATTTTGACTTCTCCTACAAGTGTACCCAGAGGCTTGGGAGACAAATCATAGCAAACAGACAAATTGAAGCACGCGGTTTCGCTAAACATTAAAAAACGTGTCTCTAAAAGTCAAATTTAGTAATACTTTATGTATCACTAATGTTCCTTGCAACATGTAACCGGTTCTATGATTAATGAGATAACGAAACACTTTAATATTCTACGCAGTATCAACTAAAAAATCCGATGTTATAGATTGATCGGTGTAGAGCCGATTTAGGGTTTAGAAAAAATAGGATCGGTTACATAACTAGATTGATCCGTGTAGGATATTAAGGTGTTTCGTATCTTATTAATCATAGAACCGGTTACATAAATAGAGATACGTGGACTATTCTAGAAGCCGGGCTTTAGCCCAATACAAATATATAACCCAAGTACTCAAACTAACGTCTAACATGTGCCTATTAGTCCGTTGAATAATACACCTAGTAGGGCTCCATTTGTTGACTTGGACAAAAAGGTGGGTAAGGTACATGAGATTAATGAGAAGATGGTTGAACTGGGTACGAATGATGATTTTGATCGGACTGACAACCATAATGATAATCAAAGTCCAACTTCCTTAGCTAGAAAACTTCAAGATATTGAAATGCTAATGCTCAAGGGGAAGCTGATGATGGAAATTCAATTACAGTGAAACATGTGAGAACAAGTACACAACCGAGTTCTTCGAGGTTTAATGCTAAAGAAGATAGCGATGGTGAAGTGGAACATGTTTATGACGAAATTGTTACTTTTATGGCTTCTAAGTCAAGTAGGAGTGAATATGGGACCAAGAGCTTGTACGAACGCTGGACGAAAACTAAGGATGACAATCCATAAGATTCCTATGATGATGAGTGCAATGAGCATGATCTAATTGAAGATTAACTGGCTTTCTATGACATTTGGGATATCAACATTCGCGGGCGGAAAAAGTCATAGGTTATGATTTGAGTCATTTGAGTCAAATGTAATCTAGTCATAGTTGTTACTTCATTCATATAAGTAGTTTGGCTTGTTAATTATCTTAGCCTTACCGCCTATATAACGGGCTGAGATTTAGGATTTCATCCATATCCTTTCTACGTAAACGTTTTTTTTGAAGTAATACATTTACCAGGAAGCCCTTTATCTAAGAATTAAAAAAAAAAAAAAAAAAAAAAAAAAAAAAAAAAAAAAAAAAAAACTCTTTCTTAGCTTAGGGCCTTTAAAGTGAAAGAGCGTGACTCTTTAAAATCAACCATTTGATTCAATTCATGAATTAGCCCACTATGAGTCTACTCTACTGCATTTAAAAGAAATAGATATATAATTATTCAAATATAATATAGTATATTTTTCGTGTTTTTGTTATAACACGGCGAAAGTCAATAGTTCGAATGAAGAGAAAAAAAGTGGAGGGTGTACCTCATTAAAAAATTAAAAAAGATGAAGATTATGATCAAAGTTAATTTTGAGCTCATTGGTAGAGAGTTATATTCGGGGGATCTATCATCATATGAGTATCTTCAAACCTATGGTCTTTCACAAGCTCAATTAAAACTTGAATAGGTTATATAACAATACCACATCATGCCATGCTTTGAATATAGAGTTGCTTATTAATTTTTGCTAGCTTATATGTTCTGTGCTAAATGTCCATATTTGAATCCATATTAGTTTGACATTGACATTGATACCGATACCTTATTTAAGCTAGCAAATATGATCCATACTTAACATGCTTTTTCTTTTAACATATTCATTTGTTAAGTTTTAAACGTATATTATTCTATGACTATATCCCAGCTTTCCATGAAAGCTTGGAGTAAAGAAATGTAGTAGTGTGGGGAGAGGGAAGCAGTAATTTATTAATTATTTTGGTCAGATACATCACCTAAAACCTATCCAGTTTTATATACATCTATATCATTATTATAATGTATCATGTATGTAAAGAAGCAACAGCACACCCAACCTTACCAGCAAAAAGAGGCTAGTCTACCATTATTCCAACTCTAACCTTATATAACCAAAATAGGCACACTGTTGGGAAGTTGGCGGAAACTAGGCTTTCCCATTTTTAAACATATACTTCTGCTCATACTACTTGAATATCATCCATGTGCAACTGCCTACCCTATTTACACCTTTTGTTTTGAATAAATTGAAAAGATACTAGACTAATTTTTTATCTTAAACATACATGTATATGAAGGTTAAATCTCTCTACTGGTTTTTTTAATGAATTGCTGTTTAAGAAATTATACACAGTTTTAAATCAAACTTATAACAGCATGAAACTATCTAGATAAATAAACTCAGCGTAGATCCAACCTTTACCAAGCTGACCTAGTTGTTAGGAGTCCTGATTTCCTCGCAAAGAGTATCAAGTTCAAACTTCACTAGCTAAACACATTGGGGTGGTCAAAGAAACGGTCCAGAAACAGTCACACAATTATATCCTGACTGAGCCGTGTATATATGAGTCAAAAAATCACTCTTTCCCGAATAACCAGAAAAAAACTCATCCATTTAACCTCTACGCAAATTTTTGTCAAACAAACCTAATGTATTTAACCGCAAATTCTTGTCAAACAAATTCTTGTGAATGTTTAGAAGAATGATCTATGGATTCGAACAAAGAGAATAGAGTTGCATAATATATATGGTAGGTAAAAAAAGCTAGCTAGGCTATATATTACATGGTCCAAAAAAGGCAAATCATATCAGAAGCACGCACACATGAGACGATATAAAAATGATAGACCTTAAAGCAAACACTAGACTTTAGACCTCACTTCTAATACTAGGGATTACATGCCTCTACTCCGATCCTCACTTTTTTTGTTATTTTTAAATTTAAAAAATCCTAGACAAAATCTATAACATAATATAATAAAATAATAATATCAAAGGGGTGGCTGGAAATGGAATGTGAAAGAGGAAGGACAGAAACATGAATGCTGCAGTGAAATATCAGAGCAGCAATATATGATCAGGTTGCTTTTAATTTTATGAACAAAAGTCCAAATATCGTTATTGTTGTCTGCATGCCATTGCTACTGCTCATTACAAGTCATGATCAGTTGCAACCAAATATACTGTAATATATAGTGCTGGATATGTACTTAGTACCTTTTTCATAAATGTTGCAACTTTTCCTTTCACATCTTCTATCATTAGTTTTTCTTAAGCTAGAAATACTAGACATCTCTCTATATTTGAACTCACAAGTCACAACACTTCATCAGTAAGGTACTCTTAATTTTTTCCTCTAAAACGAAGTTAGATGAAGTGATTTGAAAACCTAAAATTTATGTCTAATTTTATATCTAAAGCTTGTGGCAATAATTCATTTGTTACAGTAACCGGGTCAACTTCTTCACAACTCAATAAACCAATGACATTTTTGTTAGACAAAATTAGTCATGAGTTTTAGGTCTTCTAATCTTTTTCCAAAGTTAATTAGACAAAAACGAGAACTAAAAACCTAACTGATTTGGTGTATATACGAGCAGCAACAACAAAAATACTCAATCACGTTGAAGCAAAGTATATGAAGGCGATAAGATATAGTACACCAATCAATCTAAGGTAGAGCTAGAGACTATTTTCCAGAAAAACTATATATGCAAATTGCAACAAGTTACTTTTAATCGGTGTCTCTAATCCAAATGCATGTGGGGTCTTAATCATTAGTACGTTTATGTGCTTATATCTGATTTAAACTTAGGATCTACTATAAGCCTTTTTTTTTTTTTTTTGGTTTTTTTTTTTTTTTTTTTTTTTTTTTTTTTTTTTTTTTTTTTCCTAAATACTCCAATAACAACTACTTATGGATTGGATTTGTATATATCTTATCTATAAGTTATACTCCAATAAGCAAAAACTTTCGAGTTGCGTATGTATATCTATAAGAGTATAAAATGCAAGATGGCTGTTTAAATCCACCAGCGGCTTTTTGCTTGAATAGTAAGTAGTGCCACCACCTAAACCTAGACCTAGCAAGCCTATGCTAGATGCTTTCTTTCTTTCTTTAAACTAGTAGAATGGGCCCCAGTCTCACGTCTTACATACTCATCATCATACAACCCAGCCTTGGTTGTCCCCTCTTGTACCTTTCCTGGTTATTATTATACATTACAATTTGGCCCATAGTGTACACCTACGACCTACTAATGCTCCATATATTTTTTCATAAAAAAACAAGAAAAGCAAAATATAAGTTTTGATCGTTATGAACACGTTTAAGTTGATGAAGACCAAAAGGATGGAGACCTAAAAATATACGGAGCAAGATTTAAACTATATATTTTCATATTTTCCACATGGCTTCCTTAACAATGATATAAAGGTAAAAAAACGGCATATAGATAGACTCATAGCCGAATAGCTAAGACAAGGACCCATCTATGTTGATCTTTGTACTTTATCAGCTACTTTAAAGTTTAAATCATGTCTTTTCTTGGGGCTTTGAGTTTTATGTATAGCGGATGAAATTGATGAAAGCTAAATTGTTGTGGACCAGTGTTTTGGATGCTCCCATAATGCATCTTCAGACAGATCTATTGCATATATTTATGTATTGGGCGTAATAAGGCCTCCAAGACCAAGTATTCGGCCTTGTTACAGAGGTCCCTCATGATGCGTCTAACATGAGAAAAATGCAAGACTCGGTCGTGTGAAAGACCGAGTCGATGGAGGATGAAAAATGGGCCAACTAAAAAAAAAATAATAATAGCCGTTTAGCACTTTTTAAAAAGAAAAAGAAAAATTCTTTTAAAAACTTTATTAATTTTATCCTTATTTGGGTAAAAGGGAGCTTCCACTCTGGTAAAATATATTAACCAAAAATCGTTTAAAGTACAATGGAATATGGATGAAATGTCACATTAACCTCAAGCAACCGCTTGAACAACCACTAGATCATTTATGACATGCTATAAATGAACAACTAGCTACTAACAACTAGAACAACCACTAAAAACATAAAAAGACATTAAAGACAAATAAACAAAACCAAATAAAAGATTATTTTCTCGAACGGCCTTGAAGCTTGAACTCAAACTGATTGTTAAATTTCTCAAATTGCCCAGGTAAGTCATACACCTGGGCCACATAATCATCAGAAAGATAGCCTTCAAGCTCGTTATGTCCTCCTGCTGATGAAAAGAAACTGCCCATAGGATCATTTGGCTCAAACACCTCGTCATCACTATCTGAATCAATCACTTCACCCACCTTAGAAAATGGGTTGCCTTTTCTTTTACCATCAGCCACCGGAATAAGTTTACCATTATCATCCACAAGGGTAGCTTTCCATTCAATAATAAGCTTTTCAAGCTCTCTAATTTTCTCAACAACAGGAGTTTTCTTTATAGGCAATGGAGAAGTAGTTTTGGAAGAACTAGAAATAACATCAGGAGTACAGGTAATGCCAATCACAGGTTCCAAAACCGAATCTTGTTCCTTAAGCACATCAAAACTGTTTTTCAAATCAACAAGGTTGATATCATCCACTCAATTATTCATCTTACCTTGGTCAACCTGGGAAGGAGCCGTACTACTAGTAGGATCAGTAGTAGGTTCGTTACAAGATGTAGAACCTACATTAATAGTTGGAGAACTTGTATTCGATTGGACAGAAGGCTTAGACATCGATGCTCCTCCATTCTTTGGCTTAGTAACCGGCCTATAGTAATACGAAACTTTAGGCTTTTGAAAACGAATCCCATCAACCTGACGATTAGTACCCTGAAGCTTACCTTTTCCTTTCTTCTTATAAGCTTCAACGAAACCCTCTTCATCAACCAACGATATATCTTTCCCAATAGGTTTCACTCTTTTAGAACATCCATCATCATTGTGATCAAATACTTTACAAGCCTCACATCTTGTCGGCTTCCACTCATATTCAATATCAATTTTTTCCAAAGAATGATCAGACCCATTTGGGTAGGGGATAGCAACAACAAGAGAGTCAAGTAAGGCTTCCTTTGACGACACTTCCACAAGGGCCCTAGCATAAGAATTACGACCCCACGACTTAAGGCACATCATACTCGTGTAGGAATCAAGCATGATAGGACGACCAATTTTATCCCTATTAGTACCCTAATATTCTTTTATTTTCATTCACACTTTCAAAGTCATTCTTTCTTATACCCCTACACTTCTCATCTAAAACAAATTGATTCCAAACTATTTTTTTACATCCTCGAATGAATAAGAAAAAGTTAGTAGTATCAAGGTAGAGTTTTTAAAAGAGGCGATGAAATACTTATGATTTATAAGCTTCCACTTCTAGAATCCAAAAAACCACGACACCATGAAACATGATACCTAGAGATCGTTACGGTGCTTATGATCATCTAGTGGCCGCTTACTTCTCTCAAAACTCAATATATCATGAAAAATTATTTCGTAAGCGAATCCAAATGACACATCAAAACAACCCATAAAAAAACTTTAAACCCTAGAAAAGGTTTAACACATACTTACTCAATAATTCAGCAAGGGGAACATATAATACCACTAAACTGACTTAAGGTTGAGTTAGGGATATCTTGATCGCACCTTCTCACAAGCAACACGTAGAAAATCACCAGAAGTTATTGATCAATCAAATTAAGTATATAAAAAACCCTAAAAAATGATTTGAAGAAAAACCTTAAAAGTTTGACAATACTTAATTTTCTATAACTTGTAGCATTACGATACATCAAGTCTTCACTCTAGCGTTGATGCGGTTCAACTACTAAGGTGCAAGATCCAAAGAAGAAGTTCAGTTTCAGTGAGGATAGCAATGCCCCAATTAACTATGTTTGATCTTTGATCTCCTAGTTTAAAAGATATTTAGCAAAGAATCTTAAGTATCTAGAAACTAAGGTTAAAATGGGAAAAACATAGTTTTTGCAAAAATGATAAAGTAAGCCTTCTTGGGAATTTGCACCTTCCAGAGTTGGTAAAAAGGTACAACAATGCAATCGATTGTTTCTTAAAAAAGACTTTATCCTATGCCTAGTATAGCAACATTTATTGCAATCTCACCCACCCATTGAACATTTATCCCTTGAATATAACTTAGGTCGCTGAACATTCAACAAGTAAGAATAAGTTCTTACTTAAACCATAATTAAGGTTTGTGTTTATGTTAAGAGAGAAGACCACCTCAATTGTCATTCAACTTGGATATTCTGCAAACAATCCTTGTCAAATTCTTTGATTTATTTAATAAGAATTTTGGATGCTGAAAACTTTGTTGTGTTATTTTATTCAAACTATTTTAAATATTCTTGCATGAAAAATGGTTTAAATTGTACACATGTTTGCATGGTAAGTGGTTTAACTTACTTCTTAAGTTTTTTTGGGTAAAAGGTCAACGACCCGGTAAATATATTATCCAAAAAAACGTTTAAGTACAAATGGAATGTGGCTGAAGTACCACATTAACCTCAAGCACAGGCGCTTGATAAACAAGTGTTTATGACATGCCATAAACACAAACCAAACCTAGCTAATTACAAAGTAACAAACTAGGCATAATAACAAGACAAACTTGAGATGCGAACATCCCACATCCATCCCACAGCACGAACCAATGAAGTACATAGGATGAGGGTGAAATCCCTCACCTCAGTCCCAAAGGACACCACACCTCTCCTGATCACACAAAGACGCATGTGATCATTATGAGAAACACAAAGCAGGCTTAACCGAACAATGATTAAACCAAACATATGGTTTACAAAAAACCCCAGCCTCCATAACCAACCAACAACACTTCTGAAACGTACGACAGCAACACCACGGAATAAACCATGCCCAAAACATTGCAGCCACAATAGTAATCATAGAATCCAAGCAGAATGCGTGATGGCTATGATAAGCACATCCACTATGCGAACAAAAAACATCCACTCTCTCAACCCTCTTCCAATAATCGAACCAAAAACATCCAGCAGGTAAGCACCATAACAACGTAGAACCAAACGAGAATCAATAACCCTTAATATATAATCGATAAGCAAAACCGACTATTACGATTTATAGTTTATTGATAGGCCGTGAAACATCAAGACAGAAACCCTAAATAATAACGAGTGACCCTAAGATCACACTGATAGAAAAATAACGATTGTCTTAGGGTTTCCAAGTGGATCGATTTATATGAAAAACCATAGAAACACCCCAACCGCCACCACCAGAGAAAGAAAACGCAACCTAAATCGATTGCATACCAGTTAGCATGGATAAGATCACTTGTTAATAGGCAGAGAGGCGAGATAGGCTGTGAATTATGGACGGAAAAAAGCCTAGGTGGTGGCGGCAGGAAATCGCCCACTTACTTCTTAAGTTATAATCACTCAGATTTACCACATTGATGATGCGCCGGTGGCAGCCAAGCATTCAAGGTTCTTTGACGTCGTGGCTCAAACTAAAATTTGGTGCTTATGGAATTTTAGGAAAATTTGGTGCTTATGGAATTTTAGGAACAAGACTTGCTCCATAATGCGGCCTAGTAAAGATCTTCTCTTCAACGACAACAAACTATTGTCTTAAATTGGATTATACTAGATGTAGATCATCATCGTTAAATTAGATCGATTGGTTTAACCACCCATGTAACGCTCTATCCACCTTTTGTAGCAATTCTAGCTCATTTCTAGTTTCCAATCTAATCGCCGTTCAAAAAGATAGCTAGAATGATGAAGATTAAACCCTTTTTCTAACGATTACTGGCCAACTTAGTATGGATCATAGTGTAATGACTAATATGGAATATAAAGTACCATGTTGCTATTTCATCAGTGAAATTAACTTAAGTTACTTGTGATTTACTCAAACACAATACTGTTAACTGATGCAAACACACATATGCATGTAATTTTTCAGGCAAAAAAATGTATGATATGAACTCACTTGCAAACATACTATATCTTCACTTGATTTAATTTCAAGGAAGAAGCTGGAGACCAAAGCAAAAGAGGGAGCAAGAAATGGGAGTTCAAAAAGACCTTGATACAAGGAATCCCTACAAATAACGTAGATAAATTAAAGAAACATGATCTGTCATGTAATCAAAGAAACCTGATAAAGAACAGGGTTATTGAGACTTTGTAATTGTTTCCCCTAGCATCTCTCCACTGCTTATTGAGTTTCCGCCATTAGAAAAAAGAACATCATTGATTAGATAAATCCAAATCAGACCAAATACTGTGAAGGTTCCGCATCCTCACTTATATCTAGGGTTTCCTTAGATGCACAAACATGTCTATACACGTATGTGTGTATGTATGTATCTATAACTCTGTTACGGTTAAATATCCATATTACTTCGACTTATGCATATAGGTCTTGCTTTTGTTTCCAATATTTCAATAATAATAAACTTGTCCAACTTGTCAAGCATAGATCAAATCTTTTGAACGACAATTTATTTTAAAAAACGCCTTAGCATCTAAGGAACTAGCTAGGACACAATGATTAAAAAGAAGTGGACAGGGATAAGGCCTTACAAGGGTCGCCATTGAACCACTCGATCCAATTGAGGGTTGTTTACATATGTAAGAGATAACGATTCGAGTTACATGAGAGTCTTTTCGATGTTACAAGTATAATCATCTATATGTAAAGAGCACTAATCTCATATTTCAGTAAAGATATGAATGTTGAACTAAGATTACCTCTTTCAAAAGTGAAAAAAATGAGAAGGCATTAAAGTGCAAAAGGATAGGACAAACTTACATCTTGGAGTTGCTCTCAAGAGGCTGTATATGGTTTCTGATATAATCCAAAGCTCTGTCAAACTTACTTAAAAAGAGAAAGAATAGAATTCAATTACACCTATATGTCATATATAGACACCATATGCATATTAGTTTTCAGTGGGCCTGTATAATATACACATGCTTAATTATACACATACATTATACATACACATCATACATACATGTAGACTAGCTGCATTTAAGAGTACGTTAACTTTAGCTTTTGTTTTTATCATTTTTTAGAGGACACGGGAAAGTAGCAAAAGATATAGAATATAAGGATGAGACTCAATTCTATTAAATTAGTAAATGTTTAGTTCACATTTATAAAATTGTTAAAAATTTCATTATAATATATACTCATTCGATCACTTCCACTATTGCATTCGTTAACAATAACAATGCGTGTATGCTGGATGTGTTGTGTATACTAGATAACAAAGGGATGGATGCTAACAATTATTCATAATCATCTCAAGGTCGATTATCATGTCTCTAACTAAAGAAAGAAGCATAGTAGCTACAGCTTTGTATACATTTTTCTGGAACACAATATTAGATTTATAATAATGTCACGTGTATGCAAATACCTAAATCTAGACCATTTGAAATTGTTGGAAAGGTAGAGATTAAACTTTACGATACACTGGGTAAATTAGTAAATACATTGAATAACAATAATTAGTTCCAAGCAATTAACTTCTATACATTTTGTTTCTTGATCTGATCATGCATTACACATTCAATGTTAAAAGAATGAACTTCAAGTTGCGCGCATGGGAGACCTCTATAGCTAGGTCTTTGATATTAATTCAATGATCTCATATTCTCATCAGTCATGCGCGCACTTAAGTATTCATGATCGAGGGCCAAGGCATTCGATCTGAGTTATCTTATAAGTTGATTTTTTTAACGACGTATGCATGTTAACTAACAAAGTACATATTAAGTATTTTAATTAGAATGACAATCGAGTCTAGCTTTATTTCAAATTTACACTCTAGCATTATAGTCCCTAGCTTTGATCCCTTCGAATCATATTTAAAACGTTAATTAAGAACATAAGTTATATCACAAACTAGCAATGATGCATGTTTTATACATAGCTAGGTAATATACTATCAAGTTTACCTTATATGCAATCAGTTGAAGATAAATGAGTACTAAGCTAGTAATGGTCCTAGAGATTTTATAAGTACTCATGTAAAATCTTTCAACCAAGTTTTATTTTGAAAAAAAAAAATACGAATAACATTCAGCTTAGGTATGTATATATATATATATAACTAAAACATATGTAGCCGTAAATATTGTTTAGTTTGGTCAAATTAATGTCCATGAGAAAGTAGAAACAAGAATGTCACACAGAATAAGAACAAAGATGTTAATTAGTGTATTACATGAGGAAATGAATAATAATGTCATTACTCCCTGGACATGTATAAATCACTATCAGTTTGGTTAAATAATGAAAATTAGTAGATGCTAGAGCTAGCTTCCAAATTGGTCATATTCTAATAAACATAAATGCACACAAATATGGGTGCATCTGTAATTTATGCATCAGTACCACTTAATTAATTTAGTCGATATGTGTTATATATACAAATGCATGTAACATGAAATGTGTGTGTATATGTACATGTAAATCATCTAACAACAAAAAACACAATAAATAAAACAATTAGCAATATATGTGATAGTTAAAGATGCAACATGAAATGTAAAGTCTGATAAAGAGATGGAGGAAGTACTGCAAAAAAGAAAAAGAAAACACAAAGATGGGGACCTAGCTAGATATGAAGTTATAAATTAAGACCGATCTTAAACCAAAACAAAAGGACATATATGTATGTATTTGTGAAAAATGTAGTATGTGAATAAGATATGGAGAAAACAGGTAGCAAGAATTAATGATAACATTTCTTGAGAGATAGATGTCTAGTAACAAGCAACATGCACACACAAAGCAAACGTTTTTATCAGTGTGTCTTTTTCACTGTGTGTATTCTTTGAGAGAAGAAAAGTACCTGCAGAGAGTAATACCCAAATGAAGGAAGGCGTGGCAACTGCAGCAACAAGAGCAACAAACCTACAAAAGGTAATAAAAACAAAACAGAAGAAGTAACAAAGAAAGAAATCCAGCCCCTTCCTCTTTGATTCTATTTTCTTAACATTTTTTAAAATCATCAAAGGTATAACAAGATAAAAAAATGAATGCATACAATATGTACATAAGCATATAACATATGATCAAAAGACACAAGATAACCTTATATAATATGCAATTGTTAGTGACAATCGCATAGTAATATTAATATCAAAGGTGTAAATGAATTTATAGCTGGAAAATTGTACATTAGCTAGACTAATCAAATTAAGTAGCTGAAAACTAAAAATCAAATTTTCCATTAGTTTGCAGCAAATCACTATATATATATATATATAGCACTCTCCAAACACCTTCTGTTTCGATCAATTCATCCATCGTCAACGACCGCAGCTAATTCATTACCTGGAATTTAACTCATTGGATTTATGATTCCATCTTTTGGATTGACTTGTTGCAGCTGATTCAAGATTGACCATATCAAATCAAAATTATATAAATAAACGGCTCCATACGAAATCCTCGTCTATTAATTAATGTCCGTATCTTCCGATAAGCCACATGAGTAGTAGTAGCGATGTCGGTATAAGATCTCTTACTTGTATGGTCATATATCCAAATCCAAGGACATATGAGAGGATGATGACTTTGAGTCTTTATTGAAGGGATCAGTAGATGAAGTTGTGGTTTGATGGAATTGCGTTTCACCTCCGTAAGGCCTCAATTGTAGGTATGGTATGGTAGAAGAAGATTGTGGTGTATGATGATGAGGCGGATAATGTTCATGATGATAATTGTAAGAGATAGAATTTGAAGTAGAAGCTGTGGTGGGGGACAATTCACTCGCGGGGTCATAATCTTGATCGTCGTCCTCTGAAATGGGACAATCCATGTTAACCCCAAACAAACGTAGTCGCTTAGCTGCTGCTTTCCCATGGACCACGGGTACCGATTCAAACACTACAGCTTGTGGAGGTGGTGGTGGTGGTGGTGGTAGGGCTGGTGGATCCATTCCAACCCCAATTCTTTGGTGCATTTGCATCATATCCACGTGTTGTTGCTGACCTGATCTGAAATAAATTACGGATCCTGATCCCGATACACCTTGATTCACATTAACAACACTGCCTGTGCCTATGTTGTGGTAAGGACCTCCACCGACCCCATAGCGGTACGAAGAGGGCTGTAGCATCAAGTTCGAGTGACTCCTTGATGGTGCTGGTTGTGATTGCAAGAAAAGTGGATTCCAAGGGTGGATATTTCTGTTGTGGAAAGAAAACTGGTGATTCGGTAGTGGAAAAGATAGATTTGATGATAATTGGTAAGGGGGAGCTGGTGCATCGGGACGGTGCCTCCAATCTATGAACAACCGATCTTTAGCCGAACCACCAACACCACGCTGGAACGAGACTATATCTCCAGCATCAAGCTTTTTATCTTTGACAAAACGACTCCAGCCCTTGGTCATCACATAGCTTTGGCTGCTGTTCCAATAAGAGTATCTAAACCTCCATGGTTTTCCATTTCTATCTTCAAAATTCAGCAAAAGACCCTTGTCATTTGTCGAGGAATCAAGGGGGAAATACCTCTCGGCGTGTTGTTTAGGAATTACCAGACGATTGAGCTTCCCAACATCACTTGGGGTCACTACTTTATCAAACATGTGCTCTCTTTCTACAACCATCATCATTCCTCCTTGTTGTTGGTGCTCTTCATCATTTTTTTCGGTTGTAGCTGCATCCGGGGCTGAGGCGTAGTCCATCATCATGGGGTCAGTTACCCGTGATGAAGGCTCGCCTCCGTGCTGGCTGCTTGTTCCGTCAAACACCCAACCACCTCGAGGGTTCTGTTGGTGGTAGGGTGCTTGAGGAAAGAAGGATTGTTGTTGTTGATGATGTTGTTGAGGATGATGAGAAGAAGTTGGAGAAGATGAAGAAGAAGATGGGAATAACTGACCTGTTGGTCCCGTGTTTTGTCTTTCTTCATCGTCTTCTTCGCCTCCACCTTGTTGTTGTTGCTGTTGTCTTCTACTGCTACTGCTACTACCACTATCACCACCACCACCACCGGTACTCTTACCCATAAAATTCATGATGTTTTTCGTGTTTGCGAATCACCTCCAAGATCAAGCTAGCTCTCTAATCTTGATCATGTAGTAACATGAATGGAACAAGAAATGAAATTGAGAGAGATCTAGCTAATGGAGTGTTAAAGAAATAGATGCTAAAAATAAAATATTGATGATGATGATGATCTTAGAGAGGGTATGTGGGGGTGTAAGTACTATTGATGTGTTGGCTTTTTTTGGAGGGTTTTATTCACTTATGGTAATCAAACATTTAGGCTAGCTAGGGTTGACATATAACAAGAATTATTGGAAAAAGATTGGGAACTAACTCATTCCATTAATTCCAAAATTACCACTCAACTCAACTAAATATTATTCCATTCCACTTGTTCCATACCATATCTTCAAAACCCTTAAATCAGTATATATATTCAGTCTGCTGGTAGACAGTTTAATTTCTTGTATTGTATTTTGACTTTAACCAGCTTGATTGACTTCATGATCTCTGTGCAAAGTCTGAAAGAGAAACAACAAGTAGCTAGATATTATTTGTGCAGTATATATGTTAAGTTATGATATGGTATATTGGTATGGGGTTGGGGGGTTGGGATTCCCACTGCTTACCTGGAACCTTCTCTCATGGTATTTTTTCCCCTTTCAATTCTTACTTTTAATTTGCATTAGTTAATATTACATTTATTAAAAGCTAGGAGTAGTATAATAATGTTATAGTAATTATTATTCTAATTATCTAATAGGTGCATATATGCTTCTTTACATGCCGCGCAATTCTAATAGTAGTGTTCACATGACTAATTATTTTGTTCTTCTATACAAACTGTATTTCTACACTCATACATAAAGTAATCATATAATGAAAACAAATACTATATATCTAAGAGTTGGGTATTTAAAATGTAGTAAACCAGTCCTTTTTAATGATAGTACAAACTTTCCTATCTAGAAGCTAGCAACTACAGTAGATACTAAAGTCAATAGTATGAACACTTTGCAGTACCTCAAACTTTGAGTATCAAAGTTTCTACATTTCTTTCCAACTCATAAGTTCCAAGTTCATTTTTATCTATTCTTTTTCAGCATTTCTTGGATCTTTACTTAACCAGATTTGTAAAATGTTGATTCAAAATATGAAAATATAAAGAATGAAGGAGGGGTCCAGAAGTTATCTGGTTGGGTTCATGTGAGGTTGCCTCTGTCAAATGGTCCTGCGCCTGCATAGGGTTGTGTGTATACCTTCCTAGCAACTATTTTTCAACTTCCCATCCCCTTAGCCAGTTGTTTCCTATTTCAACACACCTGCCTTCTAATTACGTTCCTTATTATTGTATTAATTGGTGTCATCTTATCTTAATACGAGTAGCTGACAATTATTTGTAGCTCAACATGTATAATCTAATCCTATCCCTAGTGTTTTAAATAGTAATAATAATTTGGCCACATGTAACCAGACATCAATGACTGTGTTATTCTATTCATATTCACCCATCCTGTCAGTTTGTCTTGTACGGATTCATATATCTTAGTAAATAGTAATATAGTTTTATGTGTATGGTTTTTCTCTTTTGGACGGTTTGTGGGCTTGGTTTTATATTATATAGTAATGATTAATTAAAATATATGTTTTCTTGGTTAAGGTTCAGTCACACACTCCTAACTTGATGGTTAGAAAAGTCCCAAGACTTGGAGCCCAACCACCCAAATTATAATACTATTGTGGTCCTCCTATTTTATCCTACGTTGATAATTATTCTCCACAATCTTTTATTTTTTCTTCAAGGCATAAATTATTTTGTTTATTATTATGATGATAGCAAACAACTCTATCACATCATTCCCTTCCTTGATGATTCCCACATCTATCGAAAAGGTAATTAAGATCTATATGCCGCTAGTATAAAGATTTCAATTCTCAGATCTTAAATATATAACTTGATATTCATACTGCATTAGACATATAAAATTAATTAGCGTGGGTTCTATTCTGAGCGCGACTATATAACGACCCTTTTAAAAGGAATGCATGTCTATTTGTGTATGTTTGGTAAGGGTGTGTGATAGGTTTACTTGGCTAATTAGAACCTTTCATGTGCTTTGAACATCATATTATTAAAGTTGAATGGAACCAAACCCTAGTTACATAAAGTTCTTACCTTTCTTGTTTATGTTTGGTGTTGAGTACGTATATTTTAATTAAATGGAATAAATATTTTCGGTATATGAACTTTAAAACGTGGATTAAATAGGGCCGTCCTGATCTTTTGGTCTGCATTGCATGTTTCCAAACGTTGATGGATCATCAGCTGGACATTGTTTAACTTATTAGGTAGAGGAAGAGGACCACCTAGTTTTCAGGCCATGCTCTTGCTTGCTTGCTTGATTACTTTGATTGACACTCTCGATCTCCATTGAGAGGCAACTTGTACTCTAATTTCTTATATTAATTTCCATTCATATTATGCTACACATTCTCATTTTCATTTATGCCTTCAATATGATCTAGTACAATTATTATCTTCCATTACCTTACTGTTTCAACGCTCTCTTTAAAAAAAATTACATGTTCATAGATATATTTATGAGAGAAAATAATAATGGTAATAGTATTTTTGGTCCCCAAAAGGCAAAACCAGGCCATACAATATGTTTTGTATTATTGAATAGAGAACTAGAATATGGTGTCATCCTCTAGGTGTCAGTACAGTGTTCTAGAGTTCCAGAGGCCGACTAATCATGAAACCAGAAATTCGATGTCTAATTTGTGAATTCTACATTTTGCTTTATAAAATATTTTGAATTTTAATTTAATACAGTTAGGGTTTTGCCCTATATAAAGTGCATAGAAAGTATGGAGCGGAACATAGCTAAACTTGCTAGAGTTGTTAAAACCCTTTTTAACAATCCTAAGGGCTGTGGTTAATATGATCATCTTTACTACAATTAGTTGTAAGAAACTAATTCACTCAATGAGAATGAAGTGTTTGTTGTTAGAGCTGGCAAATCGTGTCTTAACAGGTCTTAACAGGTTTTGAGCGCGCGAATAAAATAAGTTTCAAACATGAAAACGACTCGTTTAACACTTGGTTTTGGTGGTTTGAGTATGACAGATATACGTTTTATGTATCAAAAAAGTTAAATATTGAACCCTAGAATATTAAAAACAATTATTTTAAAAAATAAAAAAATTGCATAATACATTTTTTCCCTTAACAGGTCTTAACAGGTCCTAACAGTTACCCAATTTGCCAGCTCTATTTGTTGTGTATCAAGAGTTTTAGGGATTTAATCCACTTTTATCGGAAATGTCATCCAATAAGATTCATTCATTAGTTCATATGTAATAAAACCAAACTCTTAACAACAACCTTTATGGCTGCCATTAGCAATTTTTTTTTAATTATTATTATTTTTTAACTATATATTACTTTAAAGAATCCGCGTTTGAGCTTACTTAATTTCAGGTATTAGGACACAAGGAATTAGTAGAATGTGTAATAAGTGAACAGTATTATTAAATCTTTTAGAAAACGAGCAAAATAGCCCGCGCGATGCTGCGGTGCGAGATTTTTTTTGACATTTTGTTTTTAGTCGGAAGTTATTGGTTTGTTATTCCATGAAATTGTATATTTTTTTTGTATTTGTTATGTTAATGTTACTAACGGTTTGGTTTAAAGTTGTTCTACGTACGTTTTGTTATTATATATTTTTTTTCGTATTTGTTTTTGTGATTGTATTTAAGTGTATACATTGTATCTGTTTAATTTTTTTAAGTAAAACGTGTGTTAGTAAATCCGTATAAATAGGCATGATTTTTTACCCAAATCAACAAACCCTAATTTGAGTCAACCCTAAACGCTTCAGCTCGCTTACACTTGTAACCATCTGTGAATCAAGAATGGCGACACCTCCTTCAGACTATGCTATGTCTCGTACTCCCATCTTCTAGGAATTAAGAAAAGCTGCTGAGTCTGATGAGTTGGAGGATAGTTTCCACTTGTTGTTTAGCCAAGAATATACGGAGAATGAAGGTTTAATAGGTGTTGGGTCAGAAACGTGATGATTTGGTGAATAAGATTGAAAGGTTGGAGAAGCTTATTGAGGTGTGTGAGGGTTTTTGTCCATTCCATGATTTTGGTGACACGGTTTTGGAGTTTATGAAGGAAATTTTAGAGACAAATAAGAAGATACTGGCAGGGTTGATTGGTGTACTAGATCTGGCTCGTGAGTGGAGGAGGGAGAAGTGTCTCCATTTGTTCTGGTTCGAGTGAATGTTGTGCTTGGTGGTTCTTGCATTTGGGGTATATTTGTTAATCTTTTAGGTATGAATGGTCTGTATGCAATTTTTGTTGCATGGTTTAATGTTTGATGTGGATGCTTTGATGTATGGAATTAGACTCTAACAGATTATTGCTAATGCAAACATAATGTTATGTTTATGTTTATTATTATCAATGGAAATATAATATTATGGTTATGTTTGTTATGTATTAGTGTTGATTAATTGGAAATTTGAATTTCATGTTGATACTCTTGTGTCGCATTATCCAAAGTTTGTGACACTTAAATGTAACCTAAAGAACCTAATGTGAAGTAAAGGGACAATATCAATAAGCAGATAAGCACTTTGATTAAACTAAGCTAAAACTTTACAAAGACTGTCACTATAGAGCCGGGTAGGGCAAGTTTGAGCTTAAAGTTAGGCTAACAAAGAGTAATGTACCTCACTCAAAAGTCAAAACATATGAAGAATATGCACCAAGGAACTTAAATTCCAACTTTGAAATAATTTTGAGGTTGTATGAGCCTGTGAGGGGCTAATGAAGGGTGGCTATTTGGACAAGCTATGCAGGCTTGATAGATGAGTGCAGGCCAAAACTAAGCAACTGCAGGCTAAGAATGAGTTAGCAAATTGTAACACCTCATTTTTGACAGATCACATCGGAATATAGATCTGGGGTATTACCTCATGGAAACAAAGACATGATATAGAAAATGACTCGAAAAGAGACGTTTTTGTAAAAAGAGTTATCATTCATTTATTTTATCAGTGTTTTACAGTAAAAGTTATAATTTTACCAAAAGAGAGGTCCCTAAGATACGTTTTGTTTATGTTATTAGTAGGTGAATGATAACTAGTCTGGACGTCCTCATGTCCAGTGCCACTCCGTGCCATGGGTTCCTAAAGGGCTTATATACCTAGGATAACATACTTAAAGGTCAACACTAAGGTTGAGTGAGAGTCATAGGTTTAAGTAGAGATAAAGTGAATACAAGCACCACAGGGTTCAGACCCAGTAGTAAAAAGAGTTATGAAAGAGAAGGGTTTGTTGCACTAAGCTCATGAAACTACACGTTAACAGTCCGGGTCATGGGGTCTGTAGACCAAACCATGAGGGGACGAGAAGGATAACTTGCCAAAGTTAATCCTTAGGGTTTCAAGTATAGTACTTATTGGTTACCCGGCTGAGGTATACCAACGGGAGTTGTCAAACTCCAATAGATTTATCAACTATACTCGTGTTTACTTGTGTAAAGCTCACAAGTGATTATGGCTCATGAATTTTAGTTATGTAATGCTGGCAGAAAGTAACACTAGTGCAACAACCAAAGAAAAAGACTTGTATTCGATTTAAAGCATGTATCCCCCTCACAGTGTTTGTAAAGCATTTAAAAGTGAGGCTATGAAAACTCACCCGAGTCTAAGGCAAATGATATAGGGGTTTTACACTAAATTGTTCTTTATTCATTCTCTATAGTGGGTCGGTGGAGTCTACTCACTTTTGGTTTAGATCGTGGGGTACTATATTATTTTCTTTTGGTTTGTTATTGTTAGATCGTGGGGTTCCTAACTGATTTTCTTTGTTGTTAATCGATTGGTATCCTGTATTGATCGACAATAATATGGTGGGAGGTTAGTTTTCCGGTGCTATTTGCTATAAACCCTAATATTTGCGATTAGGGTTTTATCTTTTTATTTTTGTATTGCATGCTTGCTGGTGGTAATTGGCTATTATTAGTGTTTGATTATTGTGTTAGTGGTTGTGAGAGATGAATAAGGGTTTTTTGAATTCTAAGAATGTTAACGTTGATGTTGAGGGTTTGGCTGATCGTACGAAGAGATTGAAAGGTATTGATGAGGGTTCTTCTCCTCGAATCCCTATACGTAAGGATGTTAGGGTTTCTTTTGACCCTAAATCTGGTATTCATCATGACGGAACCGTGGTGGATGATGTGAATGGGATGGGGATTACTTATGCTGCTCTTGGTTCTGATTTGTATCATAACGTGGGGACGTCCTAGTCAAGAGAAGCCTAGTCAAGAGAGTTTGAATGTGGTTGCTTCACCTGATTGTTCTATGAATGGTATTCAGAAAGTGGAACCGATTCCACTTACGAAAGATACATCACATGGTAACGACTTGGAACCGGTTACAAGTGCTGATACTGTGAAGCACTTGTTATCTAATGCGCATAATAATTTTGATGAAGCCATGAATAATATTCAACGTGAGATTGTTGCAAATAAGGCTTCCTCTTCTGATTTGCACAATTCGAGTGGTAGTGGGCAAAATTCTAATTCGACAGCTTCTAGTCCCGATGCTTCTAAGGATGAAACTTGATGAGTGTCTAAATACTCATCATTTTATACTAATCTGAGCTGCCAAAACATCTAAAAACACTCAAATATGCATCAAAATACTTAAAATATCTTAGAAGTGTGTTTTATATGTTTCAAATGCAAAATGATCAAAAACAGATGAAAAACGTACAAAAGTTTGCATAAATGGCAGTTTCAGTCCCTCAAGTTTCACAAATTGGCAAAACTAGTCCCTGAAGGTTTAAAATGAAATAAAAGTCAACTTAAGTCCTTGGGAAACCAAAAATGTTCACTAATGATCCCTGGATAAAAGTTTACACAAAATGGCAACTTTTACCCCTCAAGTTTCAAAATTTGGCAAAATTAGTCCCTGGGTGTTTTAAAATGGAATTTTATCAAATAACACCCTTG